>JAPYYA010000281.1:0-104408 GCA_028533165.1 Leontopithecus rosalia
GGCTGTTGAAACTTGTGCATGCTTCACGAAGTTCTCGTGTTGTGTTTTCAGTTCCTTCAATTCATTCATATTCCTCTCTAAGTTGTCCATTCTTGTTATCATTTCCTCAAATCTTTTTTCAAATCTTTTTTCAAGGTTCTTAGTTTCTTTGCACTGATTTAGAACATGTTCTTTTAGCTCACAGAAGTTTCTCATTACCCACCTTCTGAAGTCTGATTCCATCATTTCATCACTCTCATTCTTTGTCCAGCTTTGTTTCCTTGCTGGTGAGGAGTTTTGGTCTTTTGTGGGCAGTGAGTTGTTCTGGTTTCAGGTGTTTTCCTCATTTTTGCGCTGGTTCCTTCCCATCTTTGTGAATTTATCCACCTGTCTTCTGAGTAGTTGCTGATTTTTCGATTCGGTCTCTGAGTAGAGGCCCAGATCGTTAATGATGGAGTATTTCTGTTTCTTAGTTTTCCTTCTAATAATCTACCCCTCTGCTGTAAGACTGCTGGGGTGCATTCTGGTCCCTGCTTGCCTGGGGTACACCTGTAGCAGCTGCGGATCAGTGAGGGATGCTACGAGTTTCTTCTTCTATCTTTGTCCCAGAATGATGCCCGCCAAATGTCAGTCTGATCAGACATTTTTAAGGTAATTCTTTGGGTATACAGGGGTCAGGGACCTGCTTGAGGAGATGATCTGTACTTTATAGGAGCTCAAGTGCTGTTCTGTGAACTCCATTGTTCATTCAGTGTTGCTAGGCAAGTACGTTTAAGTCTGTTGTGGCAGAACTCCTGAAATCAGTTTTTTTCCTCAGATGCTCTGTCTCGGGGAGTTAGGGCTTTATTTGTGAGTATCCGTTGCTCTGTCCTGCCCAGCTAGGAGGCAGTCTAGTCACTATTTGGCTGCCGAGGCTCCGCCCTGCTGGCGTGAGGTCTGCCCTTTTGCTGTGGGCTCTGTCCTGCTGTTTTGGTTTCCGCCCTACTGACATAGGCTCCGCCCTGCTGATGTGGGCTTTGCCCTGTTGGTGGAGTCTCTCTGTTGTTGCGGGTTACCTTGGCAACAGCTGACTGTGTCAGCAATGTGTGGGTACCTGAGTAGGGGCAGAAAGTATCGGCAATGGCGGACGCCCCCTCCCACCGAGCTGCACAGTCATGTGTTCAGCTCTTCCCGCAGTGGAACTCTCAACCCCCGGTGCTATGAATCGCCATATTGCTTGTCCCTGTGGGGGTGGGACACATCCAGCCTGATCACTTGGCTCCCTGCCTCCGAGCGTTTTTCCTTTTTTTTATTTTTATTTTTTTAATTTGTAGGGTTGACTCTCTCCCAGGTGCCTCAGCCGCCGGCCGAAAGGGCCACTGGGGCATTTTTATGAACCCTTCCTCCCTGCAGAATTTTGATTAAGTAGACGGGATGGAAGGGGGTTGCTCATGCTGCAGAGGAAGGTGTGGAGGCATGTGTCTCTGAAGGGAGTTGCTCCCTGACATCTGTAGGACCACAAGGTCTTGGGTCTGCTGTACACAGTGCCCTGGACGAGGCTCTCAGATATAGCTGGTACCATAATGTCTGGGGACACTGGTGCCTAATACTGGGGTCTTGGGGGAGTAGACAGGGTTCCATTGTGGATGCTTGTGTTCAGTGTTGAGGGCAGCTGGGAGGACATTTTTGTGGCCTGCTGAGAGCAGCTGTGGCCAAAGACCAGTGGAAGCTCAGTCCTGAAGCAGCCTTGTTTGTGCAGCAGGATGCCTGGAAATCACAGTGACCAGGCTGATAATCACAATGATGGGTGCCATTAACTGAGCACTTCATCAATGCTGTTTTCCATGTATTTACTCGTTTCATTATTTCCATTTTATGAATGAGAAAACTAAAAAACCAGGGGTGTTAAGCAACTTGCCTACCTCACACAACTAGTAAGAGAGCCAGAAGTTTAACCAGACAGTTCCAGGGCTCACGTCCTTACCCTCTGGGCTGGCCTTTTCCCTTCACCACCACCTTACACCCTCACTTTTCTGAACATGGTAGTTACTGCTGTAGCTGGTGGTGAAGGATGGAACTTCAAAAAATGAGCGAAGATTGAAAAAAACAAGATGATTAGGTTGAACTTCTGAAAGCTGTGGTGAGTGGGAAGCCACAATCACCTGCAGGGCCAACCCGGCCTTGTAAATGAGTAAAACAGCAGGTGTGATGCATTAGAAAATGGTGGGGCCTGTGGCAGGACAGATTTAAAGAAAGTGGCTGTTACTGAGATGTGCTCTCAGGGCCATGCAGAAACAATGGCCCAGGGCTCTGGAAGATCCAGATTTCTTAAGATTTTGATTTTAATAGTCCATGTTGCAGAAAAATGTATGTGTGGGTGATGGCAATGTCTGCTCTCCTCTGCCTCCTGGGGGATCCGCACCAAAATGGGCAGCATGTCAGTGACCTTCAGAGGCCCAGGCTTTTGAAGGATGAGGGTGATTATGCCTCTGTGAATGCACCCTCCCCTGCACCTTGAACCAGTGTTTTCTTAGACTGCCTTCCTGCCTGCATGACCCCATCTCTGACAAACAGAGGCTCTGTCTCAGACTTGAATGATCCTTTGCCAGGCCTCTCTGCTGCTTTGTCCAAAGGTCTACACATCTCCCAAAGTTCAGGGTTATCTCCCCTCCACCTTCCCCCTTGTCACCAGCTGCCTTTGACTGATTTTATTATTACTGTTTTTATAATTCCATTTGCACTATCATGTGGCCTGATCTTTCATCTCATTCCACATCAAGCTGCAGGCTGAGCTTGGGCGTTTGTGGGCTTTGCAGCCAGATATGGACAGAAGACAGATTCATTTTCTGCCTCCTGCTTCTCCAACCCCAAATCTCCCAGTGTGATCCAAGAGCCCTGAAGATTTGCCTTTACCACCCCACCCCCTGCCTCAGATATTTCTTTATAAGCCTTGCTTGTGAATAGGTGTCAGCAAGGATCTCAGCATGCAAAATGTGAGCATGTGGGTGCTCGAGATCCACCCACCAGCCATCACCATCCTCCCGCTCCTGCCAGTGTGTCCCTTGAGGATGTCTGGCAGGTTATACCCAACCCTGGGAGCAAACTGTGACTGACAACAGAACAAGCACTCACCCCCTTGCCCCACAGCAGGACAGTTCAGTGGGAGGAATTTGCTCTAGAGTACCCTGGATTAGGCCAAAGCTTTCCCCTTCCATATTTGGCTTCCTTTGCTCCTCCAGTAAGTCACACATGTGGAACCCTAAGAAGCTAAAAAAAATTAAAAATGAGCTTACCTGGCAAGAACAGATACAGGGTAGAGGGGAGCGGATGTTCTGAAAAATAGCGTCAACTGCAAAGGGCTCACCAGCACTCAAGCTTCCTGTCGCAAGCATTCAGCTCCCTGCCCACCTGCACCCAAGCTTCCTGTCTGCAAGCCTTCAGCCCAGGCAGCATGACCTTATAAAGTCCCCTGCAGCCCTGCTGTTTTGCAGACAGCATTCCCTCTGCTGTGTTGCCCATTGCTCTCTTGCAATGCATCTCTCACTTTCTCTAATAAATCTACCTTTCTTTCCCACAATTGTCTTGATAAATTCTTTCACCACCTGTGACACTGCCCCAGGCATTCGGTTTTCTTGTGTTTATTGTTTGTTTTGAGACAGAGTCTCCTCTGTTGCCCAGGCTGGAATGCAGTAGTGCCATCTCGGCTCTCTACAGCTCTGCCTCCCAGGTTCAAGCGATTCCCTTGCCTCAGCTTCCTGAATAAGTGGGATTATAGGCTAGTTTTGGTATTTTTAGTAGAGACGGAGTTTCATCCTTTTGGCTGGTCTTGTCTCAAACTCTTGACCTCAAGTGATCTGCCTGCCTCAGCCTCCCAAAGTGCTGAGATTATAGGCATGAGCCACCGCACCCAGTCAGCTCCCAGGCAGTCACTGACTGTAACAACGTGCATCTGAGTTCCTGTCTCCAGCTCTGCATCTAAGAAACCCGGACATGAGACAACTCCTTATGACAGTACAGTGGGCAAAGTGGTGTCTTTGGGGAGAAAAGGGGCAGCACTGGGCTCAGTGGAGACCAGGCCAAAGCACTCCCATGCTTCAAAAGTAAGGGATTTAAATCCTACCTGTCATAGTGAAGTTTAAATAATCTTAACTTTTCAACAATAAGGAACGGACTTAATATATTATTAAACATGCTTATAATACATATTATGCCTTCATGAATTGTGCTGTGTGAAGTATAGAAAAACGTTGATATTTGTTGAAGCTCAAGGAATGGGTACTTGGAGGTTCATTTTACTATTCTCTCTACCTTTGTATATGTTAGAAATTTTCTGTAATAAAATATATATTAAAGTGGATGGAGAAGTTGTTGTAGAATATTGAATGATATTTAGAAATAACACATTATGTAGTTAAGTGAAAAAGCTAGATGATTATAATATAGTAATATATTTGTGGATTTTTTAAATATTAAGAAATTAAAAGCTGGGTGCTGTAGCTCACACCTGTAATCTCAGCAACTGCGGAGGCAGAATGGGAGGATGGCTTGAGCCCAGGAGTTCAAGGATTCTGTGAGCTGTGATTGCACCACTGTGCCCCAGCCTGGGTGACAGAGCAAGTCTCCAAAGCTTAAAAAGAAAGAAAAGAAATTGAAATGTACTTTCCCATTGACCCAGCAATTCCACTTCTAGATAGAGAAATCCACATGGGAAAGGAGACAGGTACAGCCTAAATGGTTGTTAATAAAATTTAAAAGTGGCTTTTAAAACTACTGTATTGGCTGGGCACTGTGGCTCACGCCTGTAATCTCAGCACTTTGGGAGGCCAAGGCAGGTGAATCACGAAGTCAGGAGTTTGAGACCAGCCTGACCAACATGGTGAAACCCTGTCTCTACTAAAAACACAAAAAAATTGGCTAGGTGAAGTGGTAGACACCTGTAATCCCAGCTACTCAAGAGGCTGAGACAGGATAATGGCTTGAACCCAGGAATGGGAGGTTGCAGTAAGCTGAGATTGCACCACTGCATGCCAGCCCTGGCAACAGAGTGAAACTCTGTCTCAAACAAAACAAAAAACAAACAAACAAACAAAATGTACTATATTAAGCCAGGCTCAGTGGTGCATGCCTGTAATCCCAGCACTTTGGGGCTCAATATGGAAGGATTGCTTGAGGCCAGGAGTTTGAGGCCAGCCTGGGCAACATAGTGAGACCCCTATCTCTACAAAAAAAGAAAAATAAAAGAATTAGCCAGATATGGTGACTATTGCCTGTAGTCCCAGCTAGTCAGGAGGCTGAGGCAGAAGAATCACTTGAACCTGAAAGGTGGAGGTTGCAGTGAGCCGAGATTGTGCCACTGCACTCCAGTCTGGGCAATGGAGCAAGACTCTGTTTCAAAAAAAGAAAAGAAAAGAAAATCAAAAGTCTCTATATCTCTATGCAAATAAAGAATAGTCTGGAGTGCTATTTATTACCCTGATGAAGTGTGACGAAGTGACGAGGGCTGAAGGGAAAGGACCAGGAGTGGGGCTGGCTGACTACTGAGACTTATCTGTCATGTTTAAATTTTTTACAAGAAGAGTATATTTATCTATTATGCATAATTAAAAATTAATAATGCCAAAACTACATGGATATACACTGAAGTACTAGCAAGGACCATTTCTGGATTGTGAGAGCTTCTTAGTTCTTTTCTATAATTTATGAATTTTCTACCTCAAGCCTATATAAATTAGGTAATTAAGTTTGGGGAGGCAGGGAGAAGAAAGAAAAAACAAATTAAAGTATCATTATTGTGCCAAGATATACCCCCACTTTTACCTCCTGGTTGCATCCAGTTCATTCTCCTGGCTCAAGGTCTCCCCATGCAAGATTTCCTAATCCCGAGCCCCTCCCTTCAAGAGGAGCTCTATCCTCAGTGCTCGCTGAGTCTTGGATAAGACCCCCATAATGGGCGCAAACCCCACAGGCCCACGCTGGATGAATGTGTAGGCTTCCGTGCCCAGGGCAGGCCCACCCTGCTGGCTTCTGACCTCCTGGCAGCATCCCTCAACCCCACTCTCCACCTTGAGCCTGGCCCCTGAGCATCAATTACAGTTGGTGAAATTAACATTGTTCAGAGACCTTCAACAGAGAAGAGGAATTCTTTACATGTGCTTTTCCCTCCCAACCTGGGGGTCCTTATGCATCCTAGGGGTCTTCTGGCCATTCCTCCCATCCCCAGCACCCCCAAGGGTTCATTGCCACCCCAGCTTCTTGTTCAGCTGTTCTTTCTCACTAAGCACCTACTGTGTGCCAGGCATTGTTCTGGGCATGGAGATATAGCAAAATAAGTGAGCAGCTCACAGTGACATGCCCAGTAAATGACAAAGACAGGACTTGACCTCAGACCTTCAGATTCCATGTCTGACAGTGACTCCAGAATCTCATGCCCCAGAAATATCAAGGGTTAAATTCTTCTTTTGAGTAGCACCACAGCAGCCATCACGGTTCATTTCTTGGCACCCTTTCACCAGTGTGGTTATTCTGAAGTTCAGGGCAATGACTTCACAATTGCCCTTTGCTGTAGGGTTTTTTTTTTTTTTTTGAGATGGAGTCTCGCTCTTGCCCAGGATGGTGTGCAGTGGCACCATCTTGGCTCACTGCAACCTCCACCTCCCGGTTTTAAGTGATTCTCCTGCCTCAGCCTCCTGAGTAGCTGGGACTACAGATGCATGCCACCACACCCGGCTAGCCCTTTGTTGTTCTTATTCCTTCCTTGACTGAATAAATCTTTAAGGTAACAGGAAGGAAAAATATAGGGCAGATCTTCTCTGGGCCTATAAAACCAAGATGTGAGATTATTATATTTCTTCATGTGCTAATTCAAACAGATCAAATATTTTAACACATAATTTTACAAAGCACATCTTTTTCTATGACTACATAATGACTTATAATTGCTTTCTTCAAATACTGGCCCTATTTCCAAAGAAGGAGAGCTTTAATTTGCAAGTTTGCCTTGTCTGACTCTTGTTTTGTTTTTGTTTTTTGTTTTTTTGAGACAGAGTCTGGCCCTGTTGCTCAGGCTGGAGTATAATGGCATGATCACGGTTCAATGCAGCCTCTACCTCCTAGGCTTAAGTGGTCCTCCTGCCCTGGTCTCCTTAGTAGGTGGGACTACAGGCACATGCCACCAACCCTGGCCAATTTTTTACCTTTTCTTGTGTTGAGATGAGGTTATGCTGTGTTGCCCAGGCTGGTTTCAAACTCCTGGGCTCAAGCAATTTTCCCACCTCAACTTCTGAAAGTGCTGGGATTGCAGGTATGAGCCACAGTGACCAGCATCTGACTTGTTTCCTAAGTATACACACTGCCATTTATGTATGTATGTATGTATGTATGTATTTATTTATTTATGTGTTTTTATTCATTTATTTATTTATTTTTGAGTCAGAGTCTTGCTCTGTTGCTCAGGCTGGAGTCCAGTGGCGCGATCTTGGCTCACTGCAACCTCTGCCTTCTGGTTCAAGCAATTCTCCTGCCTCAGCCTCCTGAGTAGGTGGGATTACTGGCCTGAACCAGCACGCCAAGCTAATTTTTGTATTTTCAGTAGAGACAGGGTTTCAACATGTTGACCAGGCTGGTCTCAAACTCCTGGCCTCAGATTATCCACTCACCTTGGCCTCCCAAAGTGCTGGGGTTATAGGTGTGAACCACCATGCCTGGCTATGCCCTGCCGTTTAAAGTCTGCAGTAAGAAATAATTTTTTCATTTAGAAAATCCCTGCCCTTATGGAATGTTCAGTCTGTTAGGGGAGGTAGACAACACATCAAATAATAATATGGGAGGTTAGATAATGACCGAGGTTCAGGGAAGAAATAAAGCTGGAAGAGGGGTGGGAAGGATTTTCGACAGGGAGGGAGCTGAGTGAAGACTTGAGAGAAGGGAGGGAAGAAGGGAGGGAGCCAGCTGGCAGAGCATCCAGGCACCCAGGCAGAGGTGCAAATACTTGAGGCAAAAATTCTTGGTGATCTTCAGGAAAAGGACAAGGCAAATGTGGCTGGCAGGAGAGAGTCATATAGGGCCTTTTGGCCCAACATAAGGACTTCAGCTTCTACTCCAGGAGAAATGGCAAGCCATGGAAAAGCACAGAAAAGAGAAGTGACATGTTCTGCCAGGATGAATCCTGTGGCTGTGTTAAAAATACATCACAGTTCTGGCTGCACTCACCTGAAGTATCTCTTAGCCTCTTGAAACTTCATTGCTATTGCTATTAAATACCCAGTTTACGAGGGTTTGCCTTAGGATTTCTTGGCTTTACAATGGCACAAACACCTTCAGTAGAAACTGTACTTTTAATACCAATAGAGCCTTTCACTTTTCACTTTTGGTGCAGTATTCAATAAATGACATGAGATGTGTAACACCTTCTTATAAAATAGGCTTTGTGTTAAATGATGTTGCCCAATTGTAAGATAATGGAAGGGTTCTGAGTACGGGTAAGGCAGGCCAGGCTAAGCTACGATGCTCAGTAGGTTAGATATATTAAATGCATTTTCAACTTACAATATTTCAACTTATAACAGGTTTATCAGAATGCAGCACTCTCCTACCTTCTTAAGTCAAGGAGCATCTATATTGTAACAGCTGAAGAACTTGACTTCTGCCCAGGTCTAAACCTCAAATAACCATTTTATCTGGGCCCAGATGGACAAGGAGGTGGCCTAAGCCTGGAAACTGAGGCTTAGGAAGACTCCTCACTCTCAGGGTCAGTCAGGTCACTGAGTCACTATAGCAACAGCTCTGACACTCCATGACACAGGATTCCCAGATGGCCTTGTTCCTAACAATGTGCTGGAAAGTTCCACCTAGACTTATTGAATTAATTTGTCTATTTCTAATGACCAGACACATTTGGAAAACACTGCTTTGATGTATAAGATGTCCCTATTTTATGGCGCCCTGAATATGTCCATCTCCAAGTATACAAAATTCTCAAAAATATACTTACAAAAAGAATTCAAATGCACTGGATTACAAATTATAAATGCATTTCAAGTAGAACCTTTAGCAGTAGGAAAGGTAGGGGCAGAGTGGGTGTAAACATTCAAACTAAAGTAGGCCTGAGGAAAACGGGCAAGTTACTGCTTATTCCAGCTCTTGCTATCTCCAGACTATTTTCTCAAGGGCCTGTGTGTGCACCTCTCACATGATCTGAGCTGTGGGCCCCAGGGCTTCTTTCTAGAATGCGAGGAAAGCAGGTCTGACTGTCCTAACCCCTTTTTTTTTTGAGACAGGGTCTCACATTGTCACCCAGGATGGAGGGAAGTGGCAGGATCTCCTCTCACGGCAGCCTCAACCTCCCAGGTTCAAGCGATTCTCGTGACTCAGCCTCCCAAGTAGCTGGGATTACAGGTATGTGCCACCACGCCTGGCTAATCTTTGTATTTTTAGTATAGACAGGGTTTCGCCATCGTCTTAACCTTTTGATGTGCTGGTTGGGTTGACATAGAGATACTGAATTGGGATTTCCATCAGCTTGCAATAAAGAGAAATGACCACCAGGGGACAGAAAACATCCAGTAAGCAAAGTCAGTGCCTTTTCAAAAAGTACTGAGGCCTTGCAAAAGTGAACAGAAGAGCGGGGAATCTGTGACAGTGGGCGGGGAAGCACTTAAATTCTTGGTAACCACAGCTGAATTGTGTTAGCGACTTTTTTTTTGCATGCCCAGCTTTCAACCTGCCTAGAATCTCCCTGCCTTTATCTAGAAACTTAATTTTAAGAAAGTACTTACTTGATAAACTAAACAATGAATTAAACCAGTTCTCAACTGGCACTGGAGTTATTTTGCCTCTCAGGGATATTTGGCATATCTAGAAATATTTCAGTTGTCACAATTAAGGGTACAGTGCTGTGACTACAGGTGTGAGCCATTGTGCCCAGCCTTGCATTGGCTTTTTCATCTGTACCAGGAATTCAGCCCATGTAACCCACTTGAACCTGGGAGGCAGTGGTTGCAGTGAGCCAAGATCATGTCACTGCACTCCAGCCTGGGAGACAGAGGCAGATTCTGTCATTTTCTGGACCAATAAAAGGTGGGGACTGTGGAGTCATTCTTAGGACTCAAGTAAATGCCACGGGGTTGGGGTGAGCACCTGTGATGGGTGTCCTTTGAGACACATTCTACCCCATGTCTCAGAACTCCCAAAGGGAATGTCAAATTGGCTGAGGTTCCCTGGAGAATGCAATTCTGGCCCTCCAGCTTTTTTAGCTGAAACCAGGCCCCTGGCTCTCCCCTCCCACCAAGACTCTGCCCAATGGAGGCATGGGAATTCCCCTAAAGTAAGTTGGGGCGGATGGATGCCAGGCAATCAAACTTAACCAATGCCCATGCCTGCCTGATTGCACCCCAGAGAGTCATTTCTCTGGGTGAAACATTGCCCTGTCTCTCAGAAGGGCCGCTTATGCTGACAAACTCCCAGACTGGGAGACCCAAGATCACTGACCTACTGGTACAGGTTCTGGCTTAGCTTTGCTCAGGTTTGGGGGGTAGGCCCACTCCCAGGATGGAAATGACGCATCCAGTAAGCCAAGGTGGCTGGTGATGGGGCACGGGTCTATGCCCAGCTTTGTGAGGCTGCCTCTGGAATCCCCAGGGGACCAGTCCACCAAGCCCTTCATATCACCCAGGCCTGGGTGACAACACTAGCCTCCCAGCCTTGCCTCTGCTCCCTCCCATTCAAACTCAAGAATCCCTAAGTCTGTCCAGCAGAGGCAGAGCCTCAGAGGAGGGAGAAGTTCTGGTCCCTAAAAAAGAGTCAGCCCTTCCACTCCACCCTAACCTCCCACTCCCTGCATAAAAGATTTGTGGGTTTCTGCAGGGAGGGAGAATCTTTCTCCATGGAGGGTGGAGGGGGCCAGAAAGGAACTAAGGATGGCAAACGAGGGTGAGGGGAACTAGGATCAGCCTTGCTGACTTCACAGCTTCACCTAGGGCAGGAGGTAAATGTGGTCCTTTGGCCCGCCAGGGGTGGCCCCAGAGATTACCCTGAAAAAGTGGCCCGTCCAGCACTGTTCACAATAAGAAAGACATGGAATCAACCTAAATGCCCATCAGTGATAGACTGGACAAAGAAAATGTGGTCCAGATACACCATGGAATATTATGCAGCCATAAAAAAGAACAAGATCATACCTTTTGCAGGAGCATGAATGGAGCTGGAGGCTGCCATCCTTAGCAAACACAGAGACAGAAAATCAAATACTGCATGTTCTCACTTATAAGTGGGAGCTAAATGATAAGAACTTATGAACACAAAGAAGAAAGTGACAGATGCTGGGGTCTACTTGAGGGGTGGGGTGGGAGAAGAAAGAAAGGCAAAAAATGTAACTATCAATCACTGCTTGCATTTCCTCAACCATGGCTGTAATCTGGTCTCCAGGTGATGAAATAATATTTGCAGCAAACACACATGGCACATGTTTATCTATGTAACAGACATTCAAATGTACCCCTCAAACCTAAAATTTTTTAAAAAGAGAAGAAACCAGGAAGGAAGGGAAAAAAGATGGCTTAGTAGGTAGTGTCACAAATGGAGCCAGGTAAGCAACCCATGGAACACACAGGTGTGTGATTCAGGTTCTCTCCCCACCTCCACTCCTCACAGGGCTCTGAGAAGACTGGCTTAGCCACACCTGCAGACAGGCATTCTGAGAACCCTCAAATGCCTGCATTATTTCCATCCCCACCCCGACTCCTGCTTCTACGGTACATGGCTTGCACCATCACCCTTGACCCCCTCCAATCCCATAAGCTGAATTCATCTTTAGATTAGTTCAATTCTCCCAGGGTAAAAGGAAGAGACACACATGGCCTTTAGTGATGAGACACAGCCTATTTGAGGGTGTGCTGGGTATTTTCTAGATTCACTCTCCACCCTCCTCCTGCTACCCAGAGAGAAGGAGGGAACGGTAGAGACAGCATCTGTTTGGGTTCAGCCAATGAGCACATTGGCAGGAGATGGGAGAGAAGAGGACATCAAAGAATGGAGAGGAGGTCATTGAACGGACTCTCTTCCACCAAGTTGCGTGACAACTTGAGGATCACAGCTCCCATTGGGACACCCTCTCTTGCAGCTACTTTCTCTGGGTTCCACGCCTGGGTCTGGCAATTGCTCCCCAGTGTTGCAGGCCAGTAAGTCTTTGCATCTTTTGTTTATTTTCTTTAATCCTTCCTGCTCCTTTGTAAATAACCCCTTTATTAAACTCTCCCCAATGACTCACAGATCTCCTGTTAGGACTCCTCCTGCTAAAGGAAGAAACTCCACAGGGTGGGTCTCAGGGGGTGCAGACCTATGTGCCCCTAGGGAACCTGAAGGTGGCCAGATTCTTTTTCCAACTGCCAGACAGATGGGCTTCCTGAGACTTTGAATCCCAAGCTGGAGGTAAAGAATTCAATGAATTCTTTAGAACTCATTCACAGTACCAGTGGCCAGTGGCAGTGGTGGGGGTATCTGGGGACAGCAGAAGCAGTGGTAACAGCTGTGCAAGCTGCTGCAGCCCAGCCGGGTTGCTCCTGTGACATGACCTGACCACTCACAGCAACCCCCCATTTTCTCAGCCTAGCTCTCCATCCATCTATTTGGCTCCGTGGGTCCCCAGTATCTTTCCAATGAATTTGCTTTGCCTAATTTAGCTAGAGTCCTTTTCTGTTGCTTGCATCCAAGGAAGCCTGACTCACACAGAGTTTGCTTTCAGGATTCAAAGGGAGGTGGGTATTATTGGGACCCTTGTCAGCAGATGTTCAGCTTCTCTGGGTCTCTATAGGACTGAACCATGTAGCAGTTCCCACAGAAAAGCAGGCACGTGGTTTGGTCTAATTGTCCTCATGGCTTCTATTTAGGGTGGGCTCTTTACTATTCTCATAATGCAGCTTCAATTATAGCATGAGCTCTGGCAGCCCTGTTAGCCCCCTAGGTTTCTCAGAAGATAGGATTTGAGTGGTTCAGTTTGCCTTCATGATCCACATTGGGCAGTGTCAAGCCCCCTGTCCTGCTTGTCCAGACCACCCATCAATGTTCTATCTGCTGTGGGCCAAAATGTGACCATACGAATAAATGAATGAGTGAATGAATAAATTTTTTGTTTTGTTTTTTTGAAACGGAATCTCACTCTGTCACTCAGGCTGGAGTGCAATGGCGTGATCTAGGCTCACTGCAACATCCGCCTCTGGTTCAAGTTATTCTCCTGCCTCAGCCTCCTGAGTAGCTGGGATTACAGGCTTGCACCACCAACGCCTGGCTAGTTTTTGTATTTTTAGTGGGGACAGAGTTTTACCATGTTGATCAGCCTGGTCTCAAACTCCTGATCTTGTGATCTGCCCGTCTTGGCCTCAAAAAGTGCTGAGATTACAGGCATGAGCCACCACACTCGGCTTTATTTTTTTTCATGGCTGATTACAGTAACTTTCTTTTAATGGGTTTTCAGACTCACAGAAAGGGGCCCTTTAGATGAGGCTGTGCCACTAATCAACTATCTTCACTGTGGAGTCCTAATCACTGATTTTGTTTTGTAGATCATGAAGATTCATTCAAATTGTCTTTGCTTCCATTCCTTCATAGTACATTACTTGCTCTGAAAGTACATCCCTCTTTCTCTAGTGTGTTGTATTCAAACAGGTTGCTGCTGCTTCTCCATTGTCATTAATCTTTTTCATCACCTTCTTATTCCTCTTAGCATATTCGGGGTGTAACATATTATCTTCTGTGCCTAGGGATGGGAAAGTACAGGCAGGTATCAAGAAGAGAGAAATCATCCTCCTGTGAATGGCAGGCACTCAGGCCTGACCTGCATGAAACTGCAGGTGTACCCAACCATTTGGGTCTGCCGAGAGAAATCTGCAGGGACCACACGCCACCCAACACCAGAGGCTCACATCAAAAAGGTCTCACCAGAAGCAGGAATAGAACATGAATTCACAGCCTTAGGCTGAACGGCTCTCACAGCAATTCTTGCCCATGATGCCAACATGGCTTCCTGAGCTGAAGTTATCACTTCAAATGTATTAGTCTCTTCTGCTTTCTCATTCATCTCATGACTTTTCTAAAGCCTTTCTTTCACGGTCACTGCCTTGCATGTCCTTGACCATGGCTGTAATCTGCTCTCCTGTGACATCTCAGGAATATATTGCTGTTATTCAGGGTAAACATGTGTATGGAACCTCAGAGAAACTTCTTTGTTTTTTTTTTTAGATGGAGTCTTGCTCTGTCTCCCAGGCTGGGGTACAGTGGTATGATCTCAGATCACTGCAGTCCCTGCCTTCTTGTTTCAAGTGATTCTCTTTTCTTAGCCTCCCAGGTAGCTGGTACTGCAGGTGTGCACCTCCATGTCTGGCTAGACTTTTTTTTGTATTTTTAGTAGACAGGGTTTCACCATGTTGACCAGGCTGATCTCAAACTCCTGACCTCAGGTGATCCGCCAGCCTTGGCATCCCAAAGCACTGGGATTACAGGCATGATCCATAGTCTACTGTACTTTGGCTGGCAAGCATGACATCCATGAGTCCTTGTTGAAGGAAAGGCCATGTTGAGTTTTCCTGGTCTTTTACTGATTGGCCCTGAGTTATATGCCCATGATGAAGCAGTTCCTTCAGGCTCTGTGATTTATTTAAAATTCATGTTAATTTATTCCCTCCCTTTGCCCCCTTGGAGAAGTTTTGACATTTGGATATTGACATTTGGAAACTGAGCCTGTGAGAGGGCCCGAGAGGGTAGTAGGAATTGTAACTTATTATAGAAATCACACTCATCCACATCCATAGGCACATACATACACATCCACATCCATGCCAAGTGGGAGTTGATGGCTAGCTAAAGCCAGGTGAAAATATGCAGAAAGGGGCTAGTATATACAGCCTTGGTTCCATGCCAGCGTTAGGCATAGTCTACCTGGCAGTTGAATAATTTCAAAATCAGGTCTTTAACAGGTCAAAGACTAAACAAAACACTAAATAAAACAAGAATTAAATAAAAACAAAACTACCAAAATGCAATGACAGGGTCAATTATCCAAATTGTTGAAAACTAAAAATAATTTATGTGAAACGGTAAGTTAATTGAAGCCAGTTTTTCCATTTTATGAATATACTTGTATAAATATATATATATAATCATGAATTATTTGTAGTGAAATCACTTCTCTTTAATATAATATCTAGCCTGTATTTATTTACAGCATGAAAATTACCCACAATATCGGGTTAACGTGTTAATCATCAAACATGTTTTTAAGCTGTGGAAACTCTTAGATGTTTCCAGCAGGAAACAGCAATGAGAAAATTAGATTTTATTAACAGTTTTATTCTCAAAGCTAATTATACATTTAAAAAATAATTTCTGGCTCTGTTAGGGCAATACACAAAATAAACTACTAAATGTAACATCCTGGTGTGAAATCTAAAACTTGTGCAAACATGTTTAGTTTCCTAGATAGAACTCAGCTTTGCAGATGGTTTTAGATCTGGGAATGTATGCACACTGCACATCTTCATAATTATTCTTTCTTGAGTTCATGACTTTTCATTCTGAGAACACAGTGGTGTGGTTTTCTAGCACTTTTCATGGTTGCAGAATACTTGACTTGAACCCATGGCATGGGCGTGCAAGGGCACAGAAAACTATGCTTTGTGGGTTGGGCTTGGTGTTAATTAGGATTGGTTTCAACTATAAATGACATAAACTCCAAACTGACATTGGCCTATTTCAGACCAACTGGGATGACAACTATAAAAAAGAAAACAAACAGAAAATAAGAGTTTGTTAGGATGCGGAGAAATTGTGGATTGTTGATGGGACTGTAAAATGGTACAGCTATTATGGAAAACAGTAAGGCAGTTCCTCAAAAAATTAAAAAATAGAATTACCATACGATACAACAATTCCATTTCTGTGCATATACCCAAAAGAACTGAAAGAGGGTCTTGAAGAGATACTTGTACACCCATGTGCATAACAGCATTGTCCACAATAGCTAAAATGTAGAAGCAACTCAAGTGTCCATTGACAAAGGAATAAACAAAATATGGCATATACATAGAATATTGTACATGCTTTAAAAGAAAGGAAATTCTGACACATGCTACAATATAGTTGAAACTTGAAGACATTATGTTAAGTGAAATAAGCCAGTCACAAAAAGAAAAGTATTGTATGATTCCACTTACATAAGGTAGTTGGACTTGTCAAACTCATACAGAAAGTACAATGGTGGTTACCAGGGCTGAGGAGGGAAAGAATGGGGAGTTAGTATTTAATGGGTACAGAGTTTCAGCTTTGCCAGATGAGAAGTTAGAGAGATGGATGTTGGTGGTGATTTTACAAGATTATGAATGTATTTACTATCACAAACTGTATACTTAAAATGGTTAAGATGGTACATTTTATGTTAGGCATATTTTGCCACCCCCTCCCCGCCCGGAAAAGAAAACAGAAAAGGTGGTATTGGCTTATCCAAAATGTTTCTCGCTTATGTAAGGAATGGATAAGCAGTTTAGTATGATGTTCTACAATATTTGGGACAGAGAAGGTTCTGTGTGGTCTTCAGGAAGGCAGCATCCATGTTTCTGGCTGTAGGATGGAGGGAGGGATGGAAAATCAGAAGCAAAGAGCACACAGACACCATTGCTTACTAAAGGTATCTGAAAGCTGCCACGCAGACTTATGCTTCCATCCCATTGGTCAGTACTCAGTCACATGGCCACACCTGGCTGCAAGGAATGCTGGAAAATGTAGTCTCTCTTCTAGGCAGTCTTGCACTTGCCAAACATCAAGGGCTCTAACTCCTGAAGAAGTTGAGAATGGGTATTTGGGGATTACCTTACAGGAAACAAGGGGAAAGGTCATTTAGGAAGGAATCTTCTCTCTTCAGGGTTAAAATTCCCCTAGAGTGAAACCTTCATTCCGACCAGAATGATTTTTGGAGTCTCTGCTTCCCCAATCCCTATTATTTTCTAGAAGTCCAGGAAGAAATCAACTAGAAGAAAAAAAAATACACCTATTCCTAGTATCTGTTGCTTTCTTAATCTTGTGAATGTTTAAATTGAGGCAGTTTATTGCTCTATCCAGACAATATAGTGTGGTTATCAAAGCAGTTTTTGGTGTCTAACTCAAGTTTCAGTCCTGACTCCACCCTTCTCTTAGTTTGGAGTCCACCAGAATCCAAGCCTAAGACAGGGAGTTGAGGGCAAGAAGCTTCTTTGGAACATGAACTCAGGGAGCATCAGTAGAGGCGTGAAGAGATGAGACAGGAAGGGAAGATAGCCAGTGCTGAGTGCATTAGCAAGCAAGTTCCCATCACGGGCAACTGGAGCTCCACCTGCTGGAAATAGAACCTGCCTCAGTTATCCCAGCTGAGCAGAGAAGGAGCTGGGGTACTTATGTGCCAACTTGCCTCCTTCAGAGTTTGGGGGCTGCTCCCAGGGGTCTGACTCCCTGGCATGTCCAGCCTGCCCCATCCACCTGCCAAGAGGAGGCCATCGCTGTGTGAGAGTGATGCTTCTGGGAGGAGGGGGAAGTGCTGAGAGCATCTACCAGAGTTCCCTTCTCTTTAACACAGCACTAACAACGACCACTTTCTTCTAGGGCATTGTAAGGATTAAATGCCATAATCCAGAAAAATAGACATGCTACGTGTGTCAGCAAATAAAATAGTATAGGAAATCCAAGTACGGTCAGGTTAATGGTGGTGTAGATTGTGTGGGCAGTCTTCTGTCTCTGCCACTGCTGCACTTGGGTTATAGATAGGCCAGAATATAATTCCCTTATCCTCAGGGTGGCTGGGACTAAGGCTGTAGGGGCTGTTTGGGCCTTCAGGCTGGGAGACTTCTATTTCACTAACTGCCCCTGGTTACCCCATGCAGTGTGCAAAGTTACCACTTTCTGCACACACCAATATGTGAAAAGCATCGGGAGGCAGTCAGCTAGAAAATGCAGCATTCATTAGCTACTACTTTAAAATTAATACCTCTCTTTAGAGAAGAGGGCATTGTACCCAGGTTGAATTTAATGCTGATTATGTGATCCACACATATGAAGGCATGGTAACCACCCAACTCTCACTTATGTTTCCAATTTGCAGGTATGAAAATGAGTGTGAATGTCAACTGCTGCTAAAAGAAATGCTTGAATGGCTTAACGAGGTGAGTGGATACATCATTGGGTTTTTGTAGCTTAATTGCAGTGTTGAACCAAATGGTGGAAAGGCATGTTTCACATGCTTCTTCTTTGTGTTACTTTAGCGGTCACTACTTCTTTTGCAGTCGCTCTCTTTCCTGATTTCTTAATTTCAACTGAGTCTTTGTGAGTGAACTCACACACCTAACACACACCCCTCTCGCATGAGAGAAACACAGACTATGAAGCTTGTTGGCTATGCTAGGCTGAAAAAAGCTGCTAGCATCACAGTGACAAGCTGCTATTTTACCTGTCAGAGGTACTGATCCCCAACACCAAATTTAGGAAGTATCTTGCTTTGGGCAGTGGTTATTTGGACACGGTGATATCTCTGTCCTGTTGGCTAAGAGTTTTGAGATTGCTGCTCCACAGGAGAAGTCTCAAGAGAACAGCAGAAGAAATTTCAACTTTTTTTAGAACTCCCATTTATACATGACCAACAGCCCCAGGGGAGGTGCCAGGGGTTCTTAGCCACTTGACCTTCCTGCAGGGTTATGTGGATTTGTTCTTTGCAGAACAGGGGTGATTTCCTTCTTGGGATTCTCCATCATCTTTCTAACTAACTGATTGGATTTTCTGCTTTTGGCAGGAGACTCTCACCACCAAAAAGCAGAATGATTCTGGACCACCAGGGTTGGTCAGAACCAGGGATGGCAGACAACTTTAAGCCTGGCCCTTTTCTGATCATTTCTGAGCTCAAATGTCAGAGCAGAATGACCCATGGAGACTATTTAGTGTAAGGGCTGCTTAATTAGGGCACATGGCTGCCCTTCCCTGCCCCTTCCATGCCTATAACTCATCAAAATTGCTGACAAAAACCACAGACTCTTCCCTGCCATGCCTAGGTATGCTTTAGGCTTCTTTGCCACGTGGAACTCCAGGCAGCCACTTTGGACAGTCAGGGTTAGTGCTGGATGTCTGCCATCCCTTCACTTTGTCCAGCCTTTGCTGTCTAGGATTACTCTGCTGATTGAGGGGAAAATCAGAAGTAGAATCTAGGGAAAACCCAATTTTGCTTGGTCTATGTTATCTGCCCCTCGGCGTGTGAGCACGTATACTGTGTTCAAACCAGGAGAGTGTGCAAAAGAGGGTGCTGTCCACACAGGTCAATGCAGACTGGGACTGTCTCAAGCCAGCTAGTGGGACACGTGGGCACCCTAGGTAGATACACAGAGATGGCAGTGAGAATGTGCTTCAGGAAGGATCTGAAGACACAGACTCAATAGTGGGCGGAGAACAACAGTACCCACCCTGCAGACGTTTGAGCTGGGAGTTGGGCCTTGTTAATATCCGACGTTACCTTGCTATTCTACTGACACCTGTAGCTCATCCCCATTCTTGTGTTAGGTGGCAACTTCGGGCTGCCAGTCACTCAGGCCCTCCCAGGCCCTATCTCCAACACTCCCACGTGTGTGGGAGTGTTGTGTGCTTTGTGAGCATCTCTCATCACTGCAGGCAGGGCTTTCTCTTCATTTGTCACTCATGCAGTGTCAACCTGGGTACTCTTCAAAGAAAGGGGAGAAAGAATGGGGTTTCTCTTTTACCCTTGATGGAAAATGACAGTGAATTTAAAAAACAAGCTTAAACTTTCTCTTGTTTTCCTCTTTCTACAAAAGCAATACATATTCTCAGTAGAAAAAAATAAGGCAACATAATGAAAAATAAGAAAAAGGCATCACATAGTACACCTTCATATATATTGTGACATAGAATGTGGACATTTGAAGTATCAGCCCTGTAAGAATATGATGAAGGTTCTGGGGAAGATGCTACCAGGAACATGGGTGTGGCCAGCACAGGGAATTGACATGACTGACTACTGGGTCCAGGTAAGACAGTACAGCTCACAGTGAGAGGCACAGCCCCAGAGAGGAGTGTAGCCTGGGATGAGGAACCCCAGCTACTGGTGAGCATCTGTGAGGTTGTAGGCCAATTGCCTCATCCCTCTGAGCCACGGCTTCTTTCCCCAGGAAATGGAACCACAATACTCCTCACCCACCACAGGAGTGCAAGTCAACCTGACTGGTGAGAACTAAATGATGTAATAATGTGTATGACTTGCCTGTCACCTGGTGGCACTCAATCCCTGGTCACTGTCGTTATTACAGAGGACTTGATGTGACAGACACAAGCTTGATTTTCTCCACAGTGTGGGTGTAGAAACCTGGTGAAATGGGAGGTGATTTCAGAAACGGCATAGAGAAGTGATATTTAATTGTTGTGAATTTTTATGACTACCTGTTGTTTACAGCACGTGACATAAAATGTTCCTTTCCAAGTAAATCTAGGTAAAAATGAGTACATTTAAAGAAAAAGACAGAGTGAATAAGATGCAGGTGGTCTTTGGCCAGTAGCAGAAATCATGAACACAGCAGGCAGGTGCAGGGAACTGGGGAGAGCCTTGTGTGAGCCTGTGGTGGCTTCAGAACAGCCTGTGGTTATTGGTGGGACATGTTTTATCCTTAGAAATGACCTCATCTAAATCCTTCTCTGGGCCAGTGAGGACATTCACCCTTGGTGAGGTTAAGTGACTTTAGAGCCTCACAGCTCAGCTGCGTTAAGTATAGAACAGGAGTTGGGGTCTATTGTGTTTGTGGTTCACTCTCTACTTCCAAAGAATAGCCAGGAAATCAGTGTCACTCAGAGGCCAGACATGAAGCCAGAGAGTTCTCAGCTATAGCTGGCCCCATGGACCTTGATGTTGGTGTCCTGTCCACATACCCTGGGCCACCCTGTTGGTCAGTCAAACATGCTGAACATGCTGATAATTGCCTGCATCTCTCGGGCTCTGGGAACAGGCATAGCCCACATAAGGACAGTCCAGAAACACTGGGCATTAACACCCCAGGAACAACCCTCAGTTGCTGTGGACAGGGGTAGGTGGATAAGTTCCCCACCCCTCATAGAGACGGTTCAGAGCCATGTTCCACATGGTCCCTCAGACGGCCCCCAGCAGGACTTAGCTGTCTACTATGGCAACCTACTCATCACACTCCTTCACTGGTTTTGTTCCCTTCCCTGGCTCACTGCCCTCCCCTATCTGTGCTTCCTGGGATAACCTTCCAAATAAGCAACAGGTACCCAGTCTTTGCCTTGGGGTCCACTTCTGGAGAACCCAGATAGTCCCTCAAGGGCAGGGCCAGGTGAACACTGGACCCTTTTGTTCTGTGTCTGCTGAGATTATTGGGTGACATGAAAGAGGTTGAAATTCACATTGTGTCAGCTGGTCATGTGAGTGATTTTGGCCTCCAGATCTTTGAGTGTTTTCTTATATCAGATCAACGGGTGTTAGCTCCCCACTCAGTCTCAGTGCCCGTTTCTGTTGGCCTCACTTGTGCAAGGGATTCATCCCTGGTGCGATCATGAAACATCACTGACCCAGTCTTTGCATCCTACTTGGAAGATGTCACAGTTTATGTGAAAGGATGGATGGCCCCTGCTTTCTCAAAACCACCATGCATTTCTTCATGCTGCCTATGTAATCAAGCCTCCAGAAAGAGCTCCTATAGTTTTATCAGCCAGATAACACTTGGAAGGGAAATAAACTCCTAAACATGTTACCTACAATCTATGGCCAAAGTTACTCAACTTCTCAGCCTTTTGATGTAGTGGGAATTGCAGATGACTTTAAAATATTCAGGTTTGCTAACTTCTAGAACTCACAGTCACCAAATATATACATATGAGGTTACTGGTCTCCTATGATGCCTGATTTGCTTATCTAGAAAATTGTAAGCAGAAGACTTTAAAATCTCCCTCTCATTTTCTCTTTAAAATCCCTGGAATTTTTAAATGATGTAACTTCTAGTCAAATGCTTTTGCTTAAAAACAAGTTAAAAAATATTTAAAGGCTAACACATGTGCTTTTTTATGTAATTCATGTTTCTCTTAAACGTGCCTGTGGAAAGCAGCAAGAGGCCAGGGAGTGTAGGGGAGTGAAGGCATGAAGCCCTATCTTCAGGGCTATGCCTTCATATGCCAAAGAATTCCTCTGAGCCCAGAAATGAACTTCCAGAGAAGAGAAGGAGAGAAAACTGGAAAGGAAGAGGAGGAGGCTGGGGGTGGAAAGGCAAGGAGAGCAGAGGAAGAGTCAGGATGAATGCAAAGGAAGAGAGAGCAGAGTTGGGGAAACTAAGGCAGAGGCAAGAGAGAGGGTGGTGAGATGTAGAACTTGCCCAGTGCCCTCCTTCAGGCCAGCATTAGCACCCGGAAGAACAACCTGAACATTTTTGGAAAGGTTTTTGGCACCCAGCATTGAGGACAAGTGCTTTTAATTAACTACCAGATAACTAGAAATCTTAATGAACTTTAATACCCATTCTGTAGCAGTTGGGTTTTTGATGGAGTTCTAGGATCCCTGTGAATAGGTCAGCAAGGCTGGTTTTTTTTCCTTTTTAATCTCAGCCATTTGAGTTAAAAGGGCTGCTTTTTCTATAATGCTCCAAATTCTAGTTATGTACCCAGCTCCTTTCTAAAAACATGGCTGTAAATAGTCTAGATTAGTGGTTCTAAAATTCATTGTGCATCAGTGTTACCTGGGGTGAGTTGGGGGCATGTTAAAACCCAGACCTCTGGGCCCCAGCCCTAGAAATTCTAAGCCAGTAGGTCTGGCATCTGCTGGAGTATTTGCATTTCTGATCCATTCCCAGGTATTGTGATCCAGGGACCACACTTTGAGAACCACTGGTCTAGATTTAGGACATAGATTCAGGGTTGGAATGTTTTGTAAAATTAGACTATTGACCCATAATCTCAATTCAGAAAAATCTAGATGATTCTGCTGGTGAAGTTTTTGAAAAATTCAACTGACAATATCCACAGCACAGTAAAAACACAAGCATCTACACATTTCTGAGTTCTGGCGCAAACAAAAGAAAACACTTCCAAAACAAATTTTCCTCAATGTATCAGCAGCTGTACATTCCAGTGGCCCCTACTCACCTTTGGGGGTTTGGGAGTCAGCTTATCAGGTGATTATCTTCAAAGCAGGACAGTGTGCTTGCAAAAAAATCTGCTTAATCCCTACATTAAGGATAAATACTGACTGGCCTTTTACTATCACTATGAGCAGTTTTAAAGATTTAACTGATGGGACCCAATGCTGGTGGTTTTGGCATGATCTAAGAGGGAGGTGGGGAAGAATGACAGGCACCTCAAGGGATCAAATCAGGGCTCAGCACTCAGCTTTTGGCTAGGAGAGAGGAGCAGCTTTCAGCCCCGTTGTCTTCCACTAACTTCCATGCACGAGCTCAATGACACACTGCATCAGTCTGGCCTCAGCCCTGCATCTATGGAGGGAGGCTCTGGACCTCAAGGTGCATTTGACAGAGCCTTTACATTGTACGGAGTTGCTTCCCTCTGAGGGAAGAGGGCATCTGGGCATGGTGGCCTCTTGGCTTTGCTTCAAAGCACTGGTTTCCATGGACTGCTTTGTTCAAAGGATGGCACATGTGGCTTAACAAAAGTTAGAGTAACAGTGACCCCTACGGTCCCCTCTATTTCTAAATTTGGAATGTTCGATTTCTTACAAATAATCACACAAAGGGTTTTTGAAGCCCTATTTCCAGTCCTTTAGCTTCGTGGCTGAATCATGGATGCATTTTGGTAAGAATGATTAAGAATTCTATGCCCCACCCCATCCTCAGCAGTTTTTTATTTAATTTTAATTTTTTTATTTTTCCCTTTCTGAAAGGTCAGAACCTCATTAGTCTTGAAAGGGGTGGAGGGAAGACAGAACATCCGCCCAATACCCCTGCACCTTGGACCTAGATTTAGCCAGGCCTCTCTGAGGGTGTGGTCCTGCCCCTGGGGCTGAGAATCACTCCACAGGGAGCCACTGCCTCTGAAGGGAATAGGGATGCATCCCCAACACTGTGAGTTTCCGTCCCATCATGTGGTCCAGCTGTCAGGCAAGATGGTGGTCATGTGGCCCGTGCTGGCCAATCACAGCTCTCCTGGGGGAGGGATGCAGGGATGAACTGATTCAGAGCTGGGTCACTCTGAGGACAAAGTTTCTCCTGCTATGCAGGTTCCTGGGAATGCCCTGGTTTCCGTTTTTCCTGAGGTCTGGCTGCTTTTCTGTATTTTACAAATTACCCAGGATCTTTCTGGTTCCACCACCCTTTTCCGTTGCTGGAAAGATTTAGGCTTCCCTTTCCACCATTTCTTTAATGAAAGAGCTTCACCAGGCTTGTGAAATACTTCTGGGTAATTCAGAAGGCCAGGCATTAGGATCTCCAAGGGGGCTCACTTCCCCTGGGGTAGGAATGCCTGGATTTGCAGTAGTGCATCAGTTTGGGCCTGATGGCCCTGGGCTGGGCAGCACATGTCTTTTGGAAGAAGAAACCCTACAGCTGAGTTTTCATTAGACCCTTCCTCACTATCCCTGTGTCACAGGATGTGAGGACCCATCATTAAGGGTCCAGAATGGTAATTCCCTGAAGGCAGAGCTTGTTAAAGGTCAATGGCTAATTAATTAAACACATGAATGAACTCAGAAGCTAAGTCCCATAGTTAGATTTTATATTCTTGTAGTTTAAACAGTTCAGTGTCTTGGATCTGGAAAAATATGTCCCTTTTTATAATTTGGTATGTTTATTTCTGATTTAAAACAAAAAGCTTAAAAAACTTCAGACCATATGTAGATTTATAGAAAAGAGCAGATTTCCCATGAGCTCTTGCTTCTCCCAGTGGACAGCAGTGCTGGTGGCAGCAGGGGCTCAGTGCCAGGGCCAGGAATCAGGAGGGGACTTGGAGAGAGCAGGTAGGAGAGTCCAGGGGCTGGAGTGAGGAACAACTTTGGACACTGGTGTCCTTCCCCCTTCTGTCAAGGGTTTCTTACCTGGGGATGCACCCTGGAGCAGAAACCTGGAGGAGCACTGAGGAGGAACAAGATCTTTCATTGCTGAAAATTACTCCCATAGAGCAGTGCCATGCAGCACGGCAGCCACCAGCCACACGTGGCTGTGGACCACCTGCAATGTGGGGAGTTTGAATTGATATGTGTTATGAGTGTACAATACACAGCAGTTTCAAAGATCTCATCTGAAAACAAGAATGGAAGATATCTCACTATTAATTTATTGATTACATGACAACACAATATTTTGGGTATACTGGGCAAAATAAAATATATTATTATAATTAATTGCACCTCTTTCTTTTTATTTTATTTACTATGGCTACTTCTAGAAATTTTAAAATGGGCTGGGCATGGTGGCTCACATCTGTAATCCCAGCGCTTTTGGAGGCCGAGGTGGGTGGATTACCTGAGGTCAGGAGTTCAAAATCAGTTTGGCCAACATGGTGAAACCCTGTCTCTACTAAAAATACAAATGGCCAGGCATGGAGGCTCACGCCTGTAATCATTAACTAAGCATGATGGTGCATGCCTGTAGTCCAAGCTACTTGGGAGTCTGAGGCAGGTGGAAGAGCAGAAGGAAATGTTATAAGTTACATTCCTAAGGGTTGCAGACTGACTAATTTGATCTAGCACAACTCTTAAGTTCTGTAAGATAAAATCTTCTGTTCTCTTGGGTAGATAAAAGAGCGTCAGAAGTTTGAGTTGGATGAGGGTTGGCCACTCCCCTACAATCTTGCTAATACTTCAGAACAAATTCACAGAGAGAGATTTGTTAAACATTTATTGTGATACAGACACCTGAGGTCCATACAACCTGCTCTGTGGGCTCCTTGAAGTCTCAACTCTGGTGTCGTAGGTGCTAAGAGAACACCTTGCATGGAAAGCTCATTCAAGGCAGAGGCTACAATAGAGTCAGAATTTCAGGATCCTTATTGCAGCATCAGACAATCAGAAATCTTGCTACGCCAGTGGTCTTTCACAAGACCAGTTAAGGAACCAAGTGCGTGTGTGTGTGTGTGTGTGTGTGTGTGTGTGTGTGTGACAGAGTTTTACTCTTGACATCCAGGCTGGAGTGCAGTAGCACAATCTTGGCTCACTGAAACCTTCGCCTCCCAGGTTCAAGTGATTTTCCTGTCTCAGCCTCTTGAGTAGCTGGGATTACAGGCATGTGCCACCATACCCAGCTAATTTTGTATTTTTAGTAGAAATGGGGTTTCTCCATGTTGGCCAGGCTGATCTTGAACTTCTGACCTCAGGTGATCCGCCCACCTTGGCTTCCCAAAGTGCTGGGATTACAGGCATGAGCTACTGCACCTAGCCCTAAGTGTTTTTCTTCTCCTTCTCCTTCTCCTTCTCCTTCTCCTTCTCCTTCTCCTTCTCCTTCTCCTTCTCTTCTTCTTCTTCTTTTTGAGACAGAATCTTGCTCTGTTGCCAGGCTGGAGTGCAATGGCACAATCTTGGCTCACTGCAACTTCCGCCTCCTGGGTTCAAGTGATTTTTCCACCTCAGCCTCCCAATTAGCTGGGACCACAGGCACGTGCCACCATGCCTGGCTATTTTTTGTACTTTTAGTAGAGATGGGGTTTCAGCATGTTGGCCAGGGTGGTCTTGATCTCTTCACCTCATGATCCACCAGCCTCGGCCTCCCAAAGTACTGGTATTACAGGCATGAGCCACCATGCTTGGCCCCAGGTGCCTTTCTTAAGAGTAGAGTCTCAAGTCCTTGCAAGAACAAAAACCCTAGTAGCACAGGGTGGGGAGGGTCTACATCTCATGGCCAGCCCACATATAGGGACTGTCATAACTCTGTTCATCTGAGTGTGGGGAGTGTCTCACATGTTTTAGCCAAACTACATGTCCCCCTTGATTAATGAGAGCCCATTGCTACTATTCATTATGTTTATTAGCAAGTCACTAAAGAGTCAGTAAAAATCCACTTCCCAAGGCCTCAGGTGTTGGCAGGTGTGCATGGCAGAGGTATCTTGGGAGAATGGGGAATCCTGATGAACCCAAGTAATGCTTACCTGTAACATCACAGTGAAGGTGCCAAAGTATATGAGTCACTTCTGGACATCATAGCACAATCTTGTTAAGAGCATGAACAATTCTTTCATACCTATTTGGTGTATCCAAACAAGATCAATGAGGTAAGAGCCAGTGAATTATCAGAACTTTTCCTGAGAAAACAGCCTTTTGTGATAAATGTAATTTCCATCCTTAGAGGAACAAACAAATGCTATTCACAAAACAGTCATTCTAAAAAATGCATGTTTGCATTAAAGATGCACCCTCTCAAGGTAAATGTTAACAGTCCTTGGGAGAAAACTATTAGAATACAGATTTCAGGATTTAAGGGAAAACGATTTCTTTCTTTCAGTCTTAGAAACTCACTGATGATGAGCTATAGAACATAGAGGTTACTTAAATATTAAGGTTATTTGGTATGCAAATGTGCCCTGGCACTCCAATCTTTCTAGATCAAGGTTACTTACCCCGGCACGGTTGACAGTTTAGGCAGGAGGATTCCTCATGTGCAGGTTGTGGGGGGCTGCTGTTTTGTATATTGTAGGGTATTTAGCAGCATCTCTGGCCTCTACCCAGTAGTTGCCAGTGGAAGGACCCCACCACTTAAGTGGTGATGGTTAAAAATGTCTCTAGACACTGCCAATGTCCCCTTGGGGGCAAAATCACCCTCTGTTGAAAATTGCTATTCTAGAACAGGTCCAATGGGCTAAGCCATTGCCTTGCTAAAATGCATAATCTCGGACCCGTCCCAGACCTATTGAAGCAGAGTCTGCATTTCACTAAGCCCCCAGGTGGTCTGTGTGCTCATATACTCACCAGCTTTACCCTGGTGCTTCATGGTGCCTGTGGCCAGGGATGTGTGGCTCTCATTGCAGGAAGCTGATGAAGCCTTGCTGCATCACCTGCACCTCCAGATGGAAACCCAGTTTCTGCAAGATGATACCAATGCAGCAAAGGACAGGCACAAGAAGGTAACCATGACCCCTTGAAGCCTTTCCTCTAGAAAACCTAGTATGGGTTTGGTCAGGTAAGCCTAGGGCACTGGCTGAAAATGGAGACTGTGAGAGTGGCCTACCTTTATGCATTTTCCCTTGAACTAAATTTCTCTTGAACCAAGTAGGGATGAATTGGTCGCTGGACAGGGCTTAATGAACCGGCCGAGCTTTGAAGAGTGGGCAGTAGTGGGTGTGTTTTGAAGGCTGTGGTGTTGGGAACTAGTATGTATATTGTATAGTATAATTTACAAAGTGATTTTATATAGATCTGTTTTCATTAAACTGCAGTCCATCAACTATTTCCACTCAGAAAATATATTAAAATGTCTTGTTTTTTGCTCTCACCTCTGAGCCAGTTAATTGCAGGAGCACATTATTCAGGAGCTTCCTTTTCTGCAGTGCTCAGACTCCCCAGCCTCCAGCAGTTCCTCACAGTCCTGACTCTGGGGGGCGCTGGAATAACTGAAAGATCAGATCCTGCAGCTGTTTGACCATGGCTGAGTGGCCTAACCTCTCTGAGCTGCTTTTTCTTCTTCAAAATGTAAATGCAGGCTCTCCTTACCAGCAGTCATGTGGGTGATCTAGTGAAGATCCTTGGGGGCCTCAGGACTTTCCTCTCCAGGAGCTCTGGCCTCCTCCCACTGCCATTCCTGCAGCTTTGCCTGAGGACTTCTCCAAGCAGCTGGAGGCTGCTCTGCCTGTAGGCGGGGTATTGGGGAATTTCTGTCACTGGGAGCAGGGAGCACTCTCAGCTGGTACTAATGGAAGTTGGTGTATAAACACCCCAGCTCCCTCTCGCCTTTGTAGACCAACTCTGAGGCTTTTGTTCTGCACTGGATCCTCACCAGGATTGAGCTCCAGATGCCCACAGTAGCTACCCTTTGGTAATAGCCCTTGCTGACTGCCCTCCCTTCCTGCCTCTCTTTCCCACTCCACCCATCATGTGTACTGACATCATTGCCCAGCCAACTGTTTGCACTCAGATCCCTCTCCAAGGGTCTGCTTCTGGGGAAACCCAAAGTAAGACAATGTGGGAACACAGGAAAGCACTCAGTGAACCTCCAATTCCCTTCCTACCTCAGTGTGTAGCTGTGTCAGTACACCAGGCCTGTCTGCTCCCATCAGGGTCCCTCCAGCTTTCCATCAGGCCCATCTACCTTCTTGCTTCTGCTCTACTTGATGGAATACTGGGAGCAGTGCCTGGGAGCTGTTTTGAAGCAACTCAAAGAATTCTTCCAGGCCATTTAGGATGATGATATAATGATGATGGTGATGGTGATGATGATGGTGAGAATGATGATGGTGATGATGGTAGTGAGGATGATGGTGATGATGGTGAGGATGATGGTGATGGTGATGACAGCGAAGATGATGGTGAGGATGATGGTGATGATGGTGAGGATGATGATAATGGTGGTGAGGATGATGGTGATGGTGATAATGATGATGGTGGTGATGATGGTGACGATGATAATGGTGGTGAGGATGTTGGTGATGGTGATGGTGAGGATGATGGTGATGGTGAAGATAATGATGATGGTGAGAATGATGGTGAGGATGATGGTGATGATGATGGTGATGATGATCTTAGCCAGATCCACAGGGACTCATGTGCATGCTTAGGATGAAGAAGCACCCACTGAGAAAGCATCATATCTTTATGAGGCTTAGCTAAGGAATTCTACAATCAGGTTAGTCTGGGGTTCTGGATCTGCACTGTATCTACTGCCATCCTGCAGGTTTAGAATTTGCAAACTATAGCATATTTTCAAATCTGATCCCCAGGAATCAGCCACCTCCCTATCTGCAGCTTTGAGGCAGGGAGGTGGGGACTGAGATATAGAGACCGAGAGGCACAGGGGAAGGGAGAGAGAGAGAGAGAGAGACAGAGAGACAGAGAGAGAGAGAGAGAGAGAGACAGAGAGAGAGAGAGAGAGAGAGAGGGAGAGAGAGAGAGAGAAGGGTGAGGGAGACAGAAAGAGATGGAGAGAAATGTATGCCCTCTTGCTCCGGGAAACATAGGAGGTGCAAGAGACCATGGAGGAGGCCCCTGCAGTATGGCCTGAGTGCCACCTTCTCCATGTGGTCGGGGCAGAGATTGACTCATACTTCCTGCGTGTTTGTCTTGCCCCCGCTTCCTGTGTGTCTGTGTCATTACTGCAGCCACTTTGTAAGGTGTTTGAAGAAGAGGCCAGCTTCCATTCATGAGCTTGGACACAGGAACCCCTGGTGTAGACTTGTTATTGGTTTTGTGGGCTTCGAGTCAATGTGCTCTGTGTCAGAACTCACAGCTCTTGAGCAGTCAGGCCTTTGTGAAACAATCTGAGTATTTTTGAGTAGACTTGGAAAGGCAGGTCAAGAGACAGGCACCTGCTTGGTAGAATGTGGAGAGGTTGGAGGATTTCCTTCCAGCCATTCTCCAGAGGGCTGCTTCCCTTTCACCCACTGGGGCTGATGACTCCTGCTGTGTGCTGCGCTGATATCTGACCACAGCACGTGGCCATCGGCTCTGAGTGACCTTCACTTTCTTAGACACAGCAAATAGAGCTGAATGGGAGTGTGCATTCTAGGTTTTTCTTTTCACAGAAGGAAAAACAGAGGGTTTGATAGTCAAATGCCTTTTTTAGAGTCTCTTAGCAGGTTCATGGCATAGCCAGGTCTCCTGGTACTTGATCCCAGCATTTCACATTCCCAAGGAGGTTCATACTTTGAAGACAAAGCAAAAGGCATTGATGGCTGTGCTGTGGGCCTGGTTTAGTCTTCTCAGGCTACTATAGGTGGAGGCCAACAGGCAGACATTTACTTCTCACTGTTCTGGGTGCTGGAAGTCCAACATCAAGGTGCCGGCAGAATCAGTGTCTGGTTAGGGCTCTCTTTCTAGCTTGAAGATGGCAAGCTAGTGTCTTGCTGTGTCTTATGTGACAGACACACAGGAGGTAGAGGTGGGGGCATTAGTGTCTCTTCTTATTCTTACAAAGACACCAATCCATTAATCACATCATGGGGCCCCCATCCTCATGACCTCATCTAACCCTCACACCTTCCAAAGGTCCCACCTCCTAAAACACAGAATTCAGGGGCTTCACAAAATTCATGGGGACACAGACATGTCATCCAGACCAGGGCCCCACATCATCTCTGCCATTTTCCTCTCTGAATGTCCTGTGAGTTTGACTCTGGCCTTCTCTGTGCAGGAGCACCTTCTCACTGATGGAGCGAGAGGTGGCCACCCTGTGGAGTCAGCTGGAAGAGGGCCCGGAGGTACTCTCCCACCTGCAGGCACAGAGAGTGGAGCTGCAGGCCCAGGTATGCTCGAGGCTGCCCCATATGGACTGCGGCTTCCCACATTTTTTATGGAGGTGCTACACACAGGCATACACATGCAGCTTGAGGAGCTGTCACACGCTGAACATATCCTGTGGTCTGAACATATTGGGGCTTTCTGAGTGGGTGACCAAGTGCCCTGCTCTGCCCTGGATCGAGAGGTTTTCCAGGACACAGGACTTGCACCCCATAACCTGGAAACATCCTGAGCCAGGAGGCACAGGCTCCACACTCATTCCTAGCCCCTCAGAGGTGCCCTTCAGGACTCCTTTGCATCATGCCTTCCCCATGGAGGCTTCGGCTCTCCTAGTGTCTACATCATGCAGTCATTTTGTGCAGGTGAAGCTTTCTAAGAAGAAATGGACATTTTTTATCCTCTACTTGTTCAAATCTGTGCTTCTGTCTTTCTTCTCATGGTAACATTTCTCCTTTGGAATTTGATTACAACCTAGAAAGAGTGGTTGTGTCGGTGTTTGCCTCTAGTTAGAAAAGTGTTGGTGGAAAGCTCACATTTCTATCACTCCCCACCTTTTGGGTGAAGCTTAATTTGAAAACAAAACAGAAAAGCCCCATGCTATCTTGTGGCCTGACTTCTTGGTGACTTCCTGGCTCATCTTCCTTGGTTCCTTCCAGTTCTTTTTCTCTTTCTCTCTCATTACCTACAGCAGGTCATTCCGTGGGGACAGTTGGGTTAAAATACTGCACCTTTGTATGGCTATCTAACCACATTTTCCAAACCAAAAAGTAAGTTGACATTTGGTTTGACAAGTACACATGGGGACAAGATAACCAAATGTTTAAGAATCATACTCTAGAAAGCCTGACCATCCAGACGTTATGCGTTTCTGTGTCTCTGTCCTGCCAGGGCCCACAAAATGGGATAACATGTGAAGCCACACCCAGATGTGGTGCTTTTTATTGTGCTCCAGTGCCCTCCATGGCTTCTCAGGATCTCATTTTGGGACCTTGTGTTCACATCCTAATTCCCATCCCAGTACGTGCCGCACAAAACTCATAGTGCAGTAGCCCTCAGGGACTGCTGAAAAGTAAACCCTGGTCTGTGGTGGTCCCCTGAGCTGAGAATCGCAGCAGGAGAAACCAAGTAACACCCTTTATACTTCTTCTCTCGAGACAAACCCTGGCTCAGGGACCACATGCCTCACCCAGGTGACTTGGGCATGTGTGGTTTCTTCTCAGACTCTGACAGAACAGAAGGAGGGCTGGATGTATTTGTGTATATGGTGTGTGTGTGTGTGTGTGTGTGTGTGTGTGTGTGTGTGAGAGAGAGAGAGAGAGAGAGATATGTGTATGTGTGGTATATGTGAAATGTGTATGTGAAGTGAGTGGTGTGTGTGTGTGTGTCATATGTATGTGTGTGTGTGCTGTGTATGTGACTAGGGAAGTGAATACAAGCCCAATCATGGTTCTAGAGACCAGTGTTTTTCAAACAGCTAGTGGCAACTCGCCTTTGAATGTAAAATGAACTCAGTAGAATTGATTGGCATGGAAAAGGAAGTCAACAAAATGGTAGACTAAGATATAAGAAATTATAGCCAGGTGTGGTGGCTCACACCTATAATCCCAGCACTTTGGGAGGCCGAGGCAGGCAGATCAGCTGAGCTCAGGAGTTTGACACCTGCCTGGGCAACACAGTGAAACCCTGTCTCCACTGAAAATACAAAGAGGTAGCTGGGCATGGTGGTGAGCATCTGTAGTCCCAGCTACTTGGGGGGCTGAGGCAGGAGAATCGCTTGAATCTGGGAGGCACAGGTTGCAGTAAACTGATATCATGCCACTGCACTCCAGTCTGGGCAACAGAGGGAGACTCTGGCTCAAAAAAAAAAGGAATAAATAACATAGTACACAGCAAGCAAAAGGGAGGATTTGTTTTGTGAAGCCCTTGTTTTATCTCTCTACATCCATATGGATTTGTTGAAGTACATACACACACACGCGCACACACACACATTTATCTGCTGTGTAATGACATGCAATGAGAAATGTGGCATTTCCTGGGGCGGGGGTGATAACGTTCAAAACCACTGCCCTAGATACTGAGAAAGAAGATGGAGCCCAGTCTAGATGGTAAATTCCAGTTCCGGGATAAAAAGAATGTATTTGTTGAATATAAAAATAAAAAATTTCACAAGAGATGAACCTAGTTTCTCAGAGCAATAAATGGAATGCTGGTTGACTGCATGTTTCTGTCCTTGGCTGCAAGAGGCCTTGCTGGCTTTTCTCTGCTGTCCTCATTTCTAAAGCAGGGTCTCAAGCATCTCTTCTGTGCCACCTCCTCCACTCCCACCCTTGGCAGTCTGATGGAGACCCCTTCTCAGAAAAATGATGGTTAAGGCATAAAATAAAGTAAAGATAATTTAAAGGAAACCAGGCTGGGTACTGTGGCTCATGCCTGTAATCCTAGCACTTTGGAAGGGCAAGGTGAGTGAGTTGCTTGTGTCCAGGAATTCAAGACAAGCCTGGGCTTCATGACAACCCCATTTCTACCAAAAAAAAAAAAAAAAACAAAAATTAGCTGGGTGCAGAGGTTCCTGCCTGTGGTTCCAGCTACTCAGGAGGCTGAGGTGGGAGGATTGCCTGAGCCTGGGAAGGTTGAGGCTGCAGTCAGCTGAGATTGAGCCACTGCACTCCAGCATCTCCAGGCACCATCTCCCTTCCTGTCGCAGCACAGAGCTTAGCCTGGAGCACCTTTCCTTCAAGCCAGCAACACAGAGCACTAGGTTCAATTCCCTGAAGGTGGCCACTTTAAGAGAGAAGTCTGAAAACCCCATTTGCTTTATTTTCTCCTGTACTGGCCTGGATTTCTCTCTTCTCTAACACCTTGTGACCTTCTCTATCTCATGTTTTAAAGTGTAATAATATAATTTTTTAAACAAAATGTATTACTTGTTACAAAGGTCTTTTTAAACCAGTTTAGATTTCAAGAAGCAAAATAAATGGAAATCATTGAAAATTCATTTCACATTAATGGTCTGAAAATAAACCAAAGGACATTATGTGTGCATGTGTGTATAAGTGCACACAGAAATATATATGCATATGTAGACTATATACATGTATGTATATATGTGAATATACACCTGTATGTATATATGTGTATATATACATGTGTATATATGTGTATATATCTGTATATATACATACACTTGTATAAATGTATATACACATATACCTATAATGTATGTAGGTGTATTTATTGAAGAAACATACTATATTCATCTCTAAAAGAATATTCAGATAATTCAAGATGATTCTGGCTAAAGAAAAATGCCAGTGAAAATTCAGGTGAAAATATTCATCAATTCCCATTACATCACTTCTGTAATTTTGCAGCTCTCTGTATAAACATTGTCTTATATAGCAACAAAAATATAAAATAGTTGTCCATATTTTCACAGGTGTGGCATAATTTATAAAATTAGAAAGCAGCTTATCAGCTTCTTAAGATAAATGACAAGTTTTGATATGAGTATACAATATATAAAAATATATGTAGTGCTATATATAAAGATTTGGTCTCTATTTCATTGTTTACATCAGTATTAACACTAAAATATATCTTGCTAGTGATGTTTTTATGATATCCCTGATCCTAATGCAAGAGACAGTCATAGTCATTTATTTTAAAATATGAAAATAAATGAATAATGATTAATTGGGTTAACATTGTTGCTCCCTATGACAAAATTTTATAAGTAAATTTCAAAAGACATATTGTAAATTAGGAGGTTCAACAATAAAACATGACCTTCCAGAAATTATGTGGGATGTGATATGTCATACATGAAAATACTTTCATCCTTTCTAGGGACAGCTAATTTTAAAATTGCAAAAGAGAGATCTAAAGAGCCTGCTTTAATAAGTACGCATAAAAGACTTATAATTAGCATATAAATCATACACAAATTGTGATCTACAGCAGTATTTTTCAAACTCTAGTTACATCCATTAGTGAATTTTAAAATCAATTTAGGAAGTCAGTTTTTAATAAAACAGCTTAGAATACAGTAGGAGAGAAGAAAATCATAGGATAGGATAGAATAGATCATGCATATTAAGGATAAGTATTGTTTCTTGAACTATTTGTTTTAGATGTGTGTGTGTCTGAGTGTGTGTACTGGCTCACAATGTAAAATACATTTTTCATTGTGGGTGATGGTCAAATATCTTTTAAAAACACTATTCTAAGATATATTAAACAGGCTAGACTAAGTTATACTATAATAATAGCCTCAAAATCTGTATTAGTGGTTTAATACAACAAAGGTTTATTTATCATCCAGACAAGTTCCAGTGAAGGTTCAGGGACTTCCAAGGCCACACACCTCCATGCAGTGACTCAGGATCCAGGCTGCTTCAGCCTTATGGTTTGTAATCATAATACAAGACTGCTAACAATCACCATGCAGAAGAGAACCCAAAAAGGACATTCATCCACTCCTATATTTAGCCTGAAGGAGACACATGCACCACTTCCACCCATTGCCCACTGGCCAGTCCTGGTCAATAGCCATGGCTAAATTCAAACCAACTGGGAAATGTGTGACAACTAAGGGAATATTAGAGTCTACCACAGAGAGTGCTTGACATTCCCTTAAAACATATTTTTAAGCACTGATTTAACATGGCAATCACTCTACATGGATAGTACCATGAATATTATTACAAACTGAATGTTATCTTACCCCATGAGACCACAGACTATTCTAGAAAAAGATCACAGTAATTATTTATAAAATATTATATACTATATTTACCAAATTTTATTATAAAAACAATTTATAATTCTATCCTCTGATGTAAAACTTAAACTCAATTATTAAAATCTTATTAGTTGGGCATTGTGGCATGTGCCTGTAGTACCAGCTACTTGGGAGGCTGAGTGGGAGGCTAGGTTGAGCTCGGGAGGTAGAAACTGTAGTGAGCCATAATCATACCACTGCACTCCAACCTAATGACAGAGTATGATCCTATCCCCAAAATAAATAAATAAATAGAGTCTATTACTAAAAACAGACAGTGGAGGATATAAGGCCCAAAGTTTGATCTAGTGATCCTGAGGCACTCCTTTTCAATACTTCTGCTAAAGATTGATTTCCAAAAGATTAAGTTTAAAAAATTATTTTAAAAAATTATTGGCCAGGCACAGTGGCTCATGCCTGTAATCCCAGCACTTTGGGAGGCTTAGGCAGATAGATCATAAAGTCAGGAGATTGAGACCATCCTGGCCAACATGGTGACACCCTTTCTCTACTAAAAATGCAAAAATTAGCTGGGTGTAGTGGTGGATGCCTGTGATCCCAGCTATTCAGGAGACCAAGGCAGGAGAATCTCTTGACCTGGGAGGCAGAGGTTGCAGAGCTGAGATTGTGCTACTGCACTCTAGCCTGGCGACAGAGAGACTCCTTCTCAAAAAAAAAATATTCTTATGCTGTTACTACCCTATGTCTTCGTTGTTATCACTATAAGTTAATGCGTGGCTTTCATGTGATCAGTGCATTTGTTTGTAGTGATTATATGAAAAGCACACAGTGCAAGACACTAACTATATGTGTCCTTCGGACACATATAGTTAGAAGGACAGAAAGAAGTGCTGAATTAGGGAAAATGGTGATCTCATAGCTAAAGTACTTAGATGAAAAAGTTTAATTTGGTAGACATTTTTATAAAGCAAAATGGGAAGATGAAGGATAGTGGTTGTGGGAGAGAGTTAGGGGTCCTTAGAACTCTAACAGTGTGAAATGCCAGAGACAGAATGTCTCCTAGGCTACTAGGTGGTTCAGTTGTGGCCAACAGAGTGGTTCTTTGTCTCCAGAGAAGGAATGAGTTAACAGAAAAGGTAGGAGGACAGAGAGCATTCAGCACATGGGAGCTTATAATAAGAGAGTCAGGGCCACCAAAGCTGGAAGAGTGTCTGGCAGCTTTCAGGGCAGGGAAACATAAAGGCTAACATAAGGGAGAATACCAGTCCCTGAAGAGCTCTATCAAGGGATAGAGGCCAATGCATTGGGAGAGCCACCCCAAGAGGGAGTGCATTAAAACACCACCACTGACCAGTGGTCCCATTGCAAGCTCACCCACAGCCTCCTCGTGCCTTATTCAGCTTCCAGAGAAAATATTAACACCAGCATAAATGATACAAGCAGCTAGATCTACAGAAAGCAACACCTTCTCTGTGCATTGTAAATTAATCACTAGTACGTGAGGTTTTCTATCAGTCTCTTGTGCATTTAGTTGAACTCTTTACTTGGTTTCAGAAAACCGTGATCAAATTTGGTTTTGAATTTACAAGGGACCTGGAATCAAAGTCTGAGAACCTGCGGTAAATTCTCCAAGCCAATGTGCTGGCTTCATTTTTCTCTTAGAACTGAGAAGAGAGTCATGTTTGAGAACCCGGGAATAGGATGATCTCAGGTGAGGAATGCAGTTGGCCTAAAACACTGAAGATTCTGTTGTACATTTTAAATGCTCAGCCATGAATGGTTTGGGGTGGGACGGGGTGGGAACACAACTAGAAATCTCAGCTCACAGAGTTTCAGATGCCAGAAGAGCCAAATGAGGCTGGCAATTCCTTAGGCCTAATATCAGCTGTTACTGATTTCCACCCAGGAGGCTTGGGGCCAACCTGCCCTCCCCATCCCAACATGGGGTGTGCCACCTCACAACACCCTCAGAGATGTCCCTCTGAATCCAAGAGGATGTCTCATAGGCTACTCAAACCAGATGAAGGGAAGAGGTTAAAATTTGTCTTTTTCTTTTCTGGTGCCACATCCTAAGACCACTGATGAGCCACAGGTGAAAGGGAAGCCACTTGGCAAGCTCCTGGTCACAAGGATGCAAGCCAAGCATGTGGGCACCAACCCAGTGGAGTTGAACAGGAATGTATCTTCTGATAGAATAAGTGTCAACTCAAAAACTCTGTTTGAATACAATGTAAGTCAGTGTGGCTTTTTATGCTGTTTGTTTGCTTCTATCCATGCCTGAGAAAATGGAGTCAAGCATTGTATCAATCAAGATACCAATCATCAATGTGCCACATATCATGTGAGTTTTGGGGTGACTTCATTCACCAGCAGTGTCCTAACCACAAATCTATGTTAGAAAAATGTTAGGATAAACTTGATAGTAATGGCTGCTTGAAGATTTTCTTTCTTTTCTCCTTTTTCTTTTTTTAAATTTTGAGATGGAGTCTCACTCTGTCACCCAGGCTGGAGTGCAGTGGTGTGATCTGGCCTCACTGCAAACTCCACCTCCCAGGTTCAAGCAATTCTCCTGCCTTGGCCTTCCTAGTAGCTGGGATTATGCATGTGTGCCACCATGCCTGGCTAATTTTTTTTTTATTATTTGTAGTAGAGATAGGGCTGGTGTCGAACTCCTGACCTCAGGTGATCCACCTGCCTCAACCTCCAAAACTGCTGGGATTACGGATGTGAGCCACTGTGCCCTGTTGGCTGGGCTGATATTGAACTCCTGTCCTCAGGTGATCTGCCTGCCTCAACCCCCCAAACTGCTGGGATTACAGGTGTGAGCCACTGTGCCCTGTTGGCTGGGCTGGTGTTGAACTCCTGACCTCTGGTGATCCACCTGCCTCAACCACCTGCCTCAACCTGTTGGGATTACAGGTGTGAGCCACTGGACCCGGCCAGATCTTTCTCATAAGCTTCAAGTCAAGGAGAGAACTAAATGGAATTTCCCGACGTGAAGGTGGAAGGAAGAGACAGGTAGTGATACCAGGTTAGAAGTGTCTTCTAAGACATTAACTGAATTTAGTGGCAGATCCTGTTGGTGCATCCTCTATCAGAGAGTCTGTAAACTACAGCCCATGGACCAAACCCAGCATGCAGCCTGCTTTTGTAAATACAGTTTTGTTGGGAACAACTGTGCTTGTTTGCTGTTGTACTGTCTGTGGCTGATTTCATGCTACCACAACAGAGCTGAGTAGTTACAGCAGAGGCCGCGAGGCCTACAATCTGGCCCTTTACAGAAAAAGTTTGCCAGCATCTGCCCTGTATCTCCTTGGCCCACCTAAAGGTCATCTCTAGAGTTTCTATGCATGCCAAAGGCCATTTGATCTCTCTGCCCAGATGCCAAGATGCACCATACCTTATCTGAAGCAGGCCAGAAATGCTAGGGCATCAATGCCCCCGGGCCACCCTCTGCTGAGAAGAATGGGATGGATAGCTGGTGGAGGGACAGCTCAGCTTCCTCACCTCTTGCTTGGAGTCCATCCACTCTCTTGAAGGCTCCCCAGTGGGATGGAGCCCCAGCTGCCCACAGTGGTGGCCAGCTCATTAATGCCCCTGTGTGGACATGTCCCTTCCCCATCTCATGCCTCTTCCTCTCCAGTCAGGAGACAAAAACCACACCAGTGGTTTTAACAAAGAGAATTTAATACAAAACACTATCAAATTAGTATAAACAATTGTTACCTAGTTATTTTAAAAAGCAAAAGAAAATATAAGTATCACATGGACCAAAAAGTTCAACATCTGTGGGAGCTGGGGGCTCACACGGTGAAGATGCCCTCCTGGCCTGGGCAGGATCCTAAATCATCCATGGCAGCCCAGCCTGCCTCACCTGCCCACAGTGCCGGAGGTGGAGCACAAGTGCACGTGTTAGGACCTGAAAGATGGTGAGTTAGACCTGGCCGAGTGAAGCCAGAGGACACTCAGGTGGAGTTCTGTAGTGGTCCCGATGAGCACATCGGTCCCCTGACCTGGGTACAGGTACACGAGGGCAAAAGACTAAAGAAACCACCCGGCAGCTGGTTTACTCCCAAATTTTCCTCAGGACCGCTGGCACTCTTTCACAGAAACCCATGCAGTTCTTTCCTGGAAAAACCAATGCTTACAGGCCTTAGGGTTCTCCCTAAGCAGTTGGTTTGGGGCTGGTCATGGAATACAAGTGCCTAGTGGACCACTTCTGGTCAGCAGAACTTTAAGAAGTATCTAGCTACCACCTAAGAGTTGGAATTAATATAACTTGGAAGTCTCAGAGGTGGGAGCGTGTTGGGACCCAGACCAAGCAGGGGCATCAGCAGGCTAGTGCAGGTATCTCTGCAGAGACTACAGTGAGGCTGGTCCTGCAGTGAGGCTGGCCCTGCAAGTACTGGGAAAAATGAAAAACTGGATTCAGCTGCTGCTGCAGGAGGAAATTGCCACCGCCAGGGTGAAGAAGCTCTCAGTCTGTTTGGGCTGCTGTAACAGAATGTCATAGATTGGGTACGTTATAAATCACACAAATTTATTTCTCACTGTCGTGGAGGCTGGGAAATCTGAGATTACGCTGCCAGAAAATTCAGCATCTGGCCAAGGCCCACTTCCTGGTTCACAGATGGCACCTCCTCACTCAGAACTCACATGCTAGAAGGGGTGACGGGGGGTCTCTGGGGTCTCTTTCTTAATGGCACCAATCTGGTTCATGTGGGCTCTGCCCTATGACCTGATCACCTACCGAAGGCCCCACTTCCTAATACCTTCACCGTGGGGATAAGGGCTTCAACATATGAATTTACAGGGGACATAAACATTCAGACCATAGAAGGATTGCTGGGGTGGTATGGACAAGAGCAGAAAGCAAACAAAAGGGAAGGAGTGGCTTCTCCCTCCTCCAGCCTTTTAGCCTAGCCCCAGCTCACCTCTAACAGCACCTCCCAGAAAGCAGCTGGCTAAGCTGGAGCTGGCTGCAGAGTCCCAGACTACGGGGTAGAAAGGGACAGGTTTGAAGCCAGAGACAGGAGTGCACTAACTAGCATGCCAAGCTTCTGGAAACACCACCCTAACAAACTGCCTGCACCCAAGACCTTTCTCAGGGTCAGCTCTGGGGGCAACCCAACTTAATCCAAACCTCCTTAAGTTATCTATTGATACCAAACCTTATTAATTGGGTTATCTTTGGGGTCTTTGGGGTTACAAGCAAAGAAAACAACTCTAACTAGTAGACGGAAGAAGTATGTCAAAAGCCCTCAGGCTTGAAGAACTAGCCAACACCATCCTAAAAGAAAGACAGTGATTGGAGCAAGGCTGGGGACCCAGAAACACAGCAAGGATTGGTAGGTGACCTTGCCAGATGCCCTCCACGGGGGACAAGTGCCAGCACTTGCAGCCTTAGCTACATTGGACTCAGATACCTAATTTCATTGAGGGTGAATCTGATTGTGCTGGTCTGGGTCACTGGCCCACCCTGAGGCCAGAGGAAGGCAGGATATCTTGATACATTAGGCCATATACAGTGTGGGAAGAGCGGATACAAATAAAAAATACAATACAAAACCGGAGCTGTCGCCTGAGGAACAGGAGGTAGGAGTGGCAGATGTTAATCTGCTGTCTTATGTGAAAGGAAGCATCTATATATTGAGGAGAAGGAAAGCAAGACAGGAAAAAGAGGCCAGTGCAGGGGGCATTGATAAGTGCTTTCCTTCATGGGTATCTGAGGCTCAAACCCACTGGGAATCTCCAAGAGAATGTGTGAAATATGCCTAAAAGTTACCCTAACAGTGGAGTGAGAGAGCTAGTGTGAGAGAGACCTGCTCCTCCAGGTTCTGTCCACCCCTGATTGAGGAGCATGAACTCCCCAGGACAACCAGTCTGCCCAGTGTATGGACCAAGCATGTGCCTGTGGCCACAGGAAACTCGAAGGCAGAGTCACATGTGCCTGCTGTGAGAAGCTTGAGTGCAGCCATGAACCATAACAGCAAGAGTTGGGGGATCTGGTGAGACACCAGGTGGCTGATACAACAGCAGAGATGGGTTATTGACTCAAGCTCTGGGAAGAATAGTGGGGCAGGGGCCACATAGCTGCTGTATGGAACTGGCATCTGGGAGAGTCTTGCTCCCAACAGACCGGAAGCTGCCTCAGGGAAGAGGATATCGAGACCCTGCCATGGATGCTATCAGGAGGCCTGCTCTGAGCCCATGTTACTAACAAGAAACTCTTTATAAAACCAAAGGTTTCATGCATATTTCAAAGACCCTGGGGAGAAAGAAAGCCAGGAAATAAACCCATTCTGCAGCTTTACAGGAGAAAACAGAACCAGACTGGGACAACAGAGTGTCAAGAAAATGAGCAAGTAGGTCAAATCCCTGGGACCGCTGCACAGACAAAGAGCCTGACTAGGCCCCAAAGTGTGCACTGCAGCCAGCCCCACATTTTACAGAATGGGCTCAACCTGCTGGCTGAGGTGCACCTGCCAGGCAATGGTGCTTACCTGGTCCCTGCCTCCTACCCTGACCTTACCTCCTTCCATTGTCCCCTGCAGTCCTCTTTATGTCTTTTGGAACAGGCCAAGTTCATTTCTGCCCCAGGGCCTTTGCACTTGCAGCTCTCTCTGCCTGAAATGCTCTGCCCTCAGCTCTGTATATGATACCCCATGTTGTCATTCAGGTCCCATGTCACCCCTTCACAGGGTCTTTCCTTACCACCGAATCTAAACTAGACCCCCTCCATCACTCTAGCAGGTCATGCCAGCTGAGTCCCTTCATGGGGAGAAAGTCTCTGACTTTCTCTTCGCTACCTGCTTGCATGGCATTTCCTTCCTCCCCCACTAGAACATTACGTCTGTGAAAGCAGGAGCATGTCTCATTGTTCCCTGGTGTCTTCCAGTGACCAGGACCATGCCTGGCACAGAAGAGATCCCAATCCAATTTTTCTTGACTGATTGAATATAAAAATGACCTTTTTCTCCAAAGCAATACTCCCTGACTTTTTAAATAATGTAAACTGAACACATAGTCCAGAAAATAAAAAGACCCAAGGAGAAAAAGAAAGGCTTTGCAGTGGCTATTAATGCTAAAGGTAATAGACACACAGGCCCAAAGCCTTGTACAGCCTGGGCTCCAGCTAATGGGTTCCATCATTTTCCCTTAAGCTTTCAAGTTATACATATTTCAAATCTCAATGGAGTGGGTTCCCTATTCATCTTTCAGAAGAAAAAACAAAAGCCTAATTCTTTCTTGAAATCCAAACCTCAGATGAATTTGGAACAAGATTGTTGAAAGCTCTAAATAGAAAGGAAAGATGACTCCATTTAGTATTCTATTATCTGTAACCAAGAAATAACAGAATATAATTTGTGACTCTGTCAATTTCCTCTTAAGAGATGCTTTCTGTAGGCTGATACTATAACCCATTTAAACACATTTACTCAGTTCCCTTATTGTATTTTGGAGAAGCTACACAGGAAAGGAGAAAATTTTTTAATTGGTACAAACTTATTTTTGGACTGCAAGTAGAAACATAGATACTGGAGGGCAACATAGAAATTTGTGCAAAGTTTCTGATTTTGAGTAATTTATATGTTTTAGGATGTAACAGTAAGTACCAGCATGGCATGTGCATGTGTGATTGAATACACAAGAACATACACACTCATGTGTGCCACTGCTATATTATGGTCATTGAGGGCATTGATAAATCTGAAAAATTGCCCCTTAATGGCACAGCACACTGTCAGGCACATAGTACACATTCAATAAATGCTTGCTGGACTAATTAACTCACTTCTAAATAAGGAACTTACCCAGTGTCACTTGATTTTGCATCTTGAAACCTGACCTAGAATTGCAACCTCTGAGTGAGAAAAGTTTAAGTATCTCATACCAAGTACATTTGGTACATATATGGTGGTAGATGACACTGGTGCCCTGCCTTCCACGTATTTCCAGGCCTGACTTCCAAATGCCAGAGCCTAGACATCTTTGCCTGAGAGCTTTCTTGGCCATGTAGAGCACACCTCCCACTGACTGCCAGGAGTTGGTGGATTAATACCCCAGCTCCCTCACCCCTCTGGGAGGCTGACTGAGGCACATGATCTACGCTGTCTCCCAGAGATCTTCAGTGGCCCTCAGCAGGAGCTGATTTGGTAAGATACACCTTATTGGTTGCCTTATCTTCCCTGCCTTCCCCAGTCTCCTGCTTGTGCATCCTAAATTCATATTCCAGTGAAACCTCACATTCTCTGCTTTAGGATTAGCTTCTGGGGAATCCACATTAAAAAAGATGCTTTTAATCATTTCATCTCTAACAAAACACTCATCCACATAAGTATGCACTTGTGCCTGAAACAGAATGAGGATGAGCCATTGTCATTGACCAGCATGTTTCTGTGTGAAATCCAGACGCTATCTGAGTCTCTAATGAAACATACAAACGAGGATAAAGAGCATGTCTCTTTATTAAATGAGGATGGTTTGTGGCCATTTAACACAGCATCCTTGTCCTCAGTGAAGCTGACCCACTTACCTTCCCAAGGTCCCTATTAATTAGACAAAGGATGTGCAAGCAAAGAAAACGTTTTAATGAAGGCTTCCTTGGCAATGCCGGTTGGGTCAACTATAGTCTAATACAAACAGGAACCCTTACCCTTTTATCATTTGCTCTAAATTATCAAAGCATTACCCGTACAGTGGGCCCCAAAACATTTTCTCCATTAAGTCTGGGCATTTTAAGAGCCCTTCTCTCCCGATTTCTTCTTGTCTGACTTGGTCTTTCCAATCACGATCTCCACGATCATAGCAGTTTCTTCATACGTTTGAATGTTTTCCATGGAAATCTTCTTGATAGATTCTACCACTTCCACTGTCTTATAGGCCAAAGCCCAGGGAGGGCCTTCTTCTGGCAGGCTTCTGCTCATAGTCACAAGTCCTTCGACTCCATCCTGACTGGCCACAGGCTTTGGAGGCTGGGGTATAGACAGTTCCTCTGCATCAGGTGTGACCTCAGGACAGGGTCTCCCAGACTCCTCATCCTGCTCCTCATTCTCAGGTTTCTCCTCCGGGCCTTCCAGCTCTGTGCCATCTGGCTCAATCTTTTTGTCTACAGGCTGCTGGACCAACTGGTTGTCCATCTTGTTTCTCCTGCAGACCCACCTGCCCATTCTCTAAAGGGGGCTTGGGTGGCTCGGGAGAGGGCTCCACCTGGCCTTCATAAAGCACAGACTCTTTCACAATGGAAACAGCCACCCACCTTTGGCTGCGATGGAGGAGACACCGAACCCGGGGTCCATGTAACTGGCATCCCCTGTGACCCATACATGCCACTCTTAGGTGTAGAGCTCAGTGGGGGTCTCGGGCTCTTTGGGGAATTTCACTTTATCCTTGACCATCCTGTACATTTTCCCAAAGCCTTTGCTTATCTGCACGCCATCTGGCACATCCTCCAGAGCCGCTTGCTGTGTCAGGGGACTTGCTTCTTTACTTTCTGATTCAAACTTAGATTCACTTTCCTCTGTAAATACCACCTGGACTAGCTTTGTGCCTTCCAAACCTTTTAATGGTGCATCTTCCAGAGTTCCACTGCTTTTGCTGCTGTTATATCCTGCAGAGCCCTGGTAAGATCTGGAAAAATACATAGGCAGAAAGTTAAGTATAATTGTCCTTCAGAGAGAAAGAAAACACACTGGTTAGACATAAATGCCTGTAGTACTAGGGTGGGCTTCCCTCATATGGAGCAGAAGCAATGGAAGAAAGGCCTTGGCTTTGCTGCTCCGTGGCCCGGGCTGAGGTCCAGCTCTGCACACCAGCCGGGAAACTCTGGACAAGTTACTGGATGCCTTTGGGCTTCCAGAGAGAAGGTTCTCCCTGCTCTGACACCCACAGTTCACCACCACACAGGCAGAACCCAGCAAGGCACACAAGCCATTGTCCTGACATTCAGTGTGAGCCCTCGCCCCTGTTCCCACTGCAGCCCCGCTGAGCTCACAGCAGACACTTGGATTCACGGAAGCCCATTTCTCAAAGTTATTTTCTCCTCTGACTTCCTCAAAGATGGCAGAGCTACCTGGGGGCTTCTGACATGCACAGATAGCCTTGGGCCTGGGTTTGGAACCTGTCCACCGTGGATCTACCTCATTCCATAATTAGTTCAAGCTAGATAAATCCCACCTGCCTGTGACCAGCCTCCCCTTCCTCCCAGGCCAAGAGTGAAAATGATACTATGAAATTCAGAAATGGCAGTAATACCCTGTCCCCAAATGCATCCTCCAGCTTCCAGACTAGCTGAAAGAAAACACTAAAAGTAGAATAAAGCACCCAAAAATCTCACCTGGCATAATCTATGAGGCTTCCCAGCTCCACCCACATAGTGAATGTTGAACTTTTTCAGCCCAAAAGTCATCCCCTGCATCCATTGCCACTGGTAACCACCGGGCAAGATAGACCAAGCATGGGCATCAAGCATGGCTGACTCACAGTGCAGAGAGCCAGGTGAGCTGGCAGCAGCAGACACAGGTCACAAAGCCACAGGAGCAGGGGATGCAGAGAGGGACAGAGCACAGGAAAACTGCTGGGAGCTGCTGTGTGAGGAGGAGGTGCTTACAGGACTGCACAGAATCTCAGGGCCTGGTGCCAAAAAAAAACCCGCAAGAGCCCTGCTTCCAAATTGTTAAGAATTTCAGAACAGCATTAGCAGAGCAGAAAGCCGAGCTGGGACCTTTCTGAGAGTGAGCTCTGTGCAGGGCTGCGTGCCTGCAGACCTGGCCCCGGGCATCCAGCTGTAGGGCCGCTCCCTTTCAACCACGTTGACTGGAACACCATTTCCACAAAGCCCTCTGAGCCGTCTGGGAAATAAGAATTTCAAGACCCTATTGGCATGAGTATCCACATTATCACCTTCTCTTAGTCTCCCCAAATGCTGGGCTTATTCAGAACTGGGAGATTTCAATGTGAGGTGAGGTCTCACAGATCAAATGTTGAAGGCAGAAGCCACATCTGCCAGCCAAGCTGTTCCTGCCTGGTTTGAGGGAAGGGAGAATGAGCAGTGACAAAGCAGCTACTCTGCAATGGACACCATGTTTAACGTGCTGGCACAAACCCTCTGATTTATCATGGGGAGCTGGTGGAACACAATCCACTGTTCACTTACTGCCAAAGTGAGGAACAAGAAGTGAATACTGAGTTGTACTTTTCCCCCCAATAAATGAATTGTGTTGCAAAAGTTATTGCTGTCAAAACATAAAACAAATATAAAAGTACAAAATAAATGCCTCACGTTAGGGATGGCATGCCCAAGGTAGCCTAGGCCACCAGTCGATTTTTCTCCTTATAAACTTGTCAGCTCAGTCACTTAGCAAGCCAGAGAGGGCAGAGGGTGGGAAGGAGTCCTCCCTCACATAAAAGCATTTAATATCCAGATGGACCAGAAGCAAGCATGAATGCTAAAGTCAGGAAGAAAGCCACTTGGTTTATTTCAAGACAGAAAAAAAAAAAAAAAAAAAAAACAGAAGCCCAGAGTTGAGGAGCGTTACCTTTCCCACTGGGTCCAGTGCTGAGAGAGACTCCATGGCTCAGGGTCAACAGGGGAATTGGAGTTCCATTGAAGGTAGAGCTCGGCCTGGCAGAAAGAACAAGCCAAACAGGTGGTCAGGGGCAAGAGCAACTCTTGATAATGTTGAGCAAAATGAAAAAAAGCTTTCTCTAGACCAAACTGCTCATGAATTAGATAGCATTCTAAACAGACAGCCATAATACACATTACAAACTAGATGAGGACATAAAGGAAACAAGCATTTCTTTGAGCTCAAGTCATAAACTGTGAATCATACCTATAAAATATTATAAAGTAGGGATCGCTTATACTCTAAAAATGTCACTTCCCATTAGACAGTATTTATTTCTTTTGCCTTTTTGATTTTTTTAATTAGCGTGTCCAACCCAGGGAGAAAAATTTAGAGCAACTGGGGCATGATATCTCCAACTTATTTGTATATATATATATATATATATATATATATATATATATGCGTGCGCATGAGTGTGTGTGTGTGTGCATATGTGAGTTTGTATAAATAGAGGAAAAATGATAAAGCAATTGAGGTAAAATATAAACAGTTGGTGAATCTGGAGTATTCAGGGCTTTCTTGTTCTATTCTTGCAACATTTCTACCAATTTATAATTAGACCCAAATCAGAACTTATAGACAAATTAAAAGAAAAAGAGGTATTCGGCCACCATTCTGTGAAGCCCTGTCCCTAAAACAAAAGTGTTTACAAAATCATATAAATGCCACTTCCAGACTTATTCTTGTAGATGTGTGCATAAAGTGTTCACTGTGACATCTGGAATCATGCCAGATTCATTGACCAGCACTGGAGAAAGAAAAATGACATCCTGCTTTTCCTGCCAAGCATTTGGTTGCTCACAGCCCAGATGGAGCACCCAGGGAGAAGGGAGGAGGTGGGACCTCAGTTGTGGGGCTTCTCTTTTCATTAAATCTAAACCCAGGAAATTAGCAAGACTGAAGTGAAGAATCACAAATCAATTCCCAACTTGTTCTCTGGAAAATCACTGCACTGCACCTAAGAATATGGAAATAACTGGAGAGAGAGAGAGAGAAAGAGAGAGAGAGAGAGAAAGAGAGAGAGAGAGAGAGAGAGACAGAGAGAGACAGAGAGAGAGAGAGAGAGAGAGAGAGAGAAATTTCTAGCTGTCTTATAGCTCCACTATGGAGGAGACCTGACAGCCGTAGACTGACACAGCGAGGTGCTAAGGATCATGACGGTGGCAGCAGAAGCACCATTTGAGTGCCCTTGAGAGCCAGGCTCTGTGCCAGGTAACTAACCTGCAGCACCTCATTAAATACTCCTGGACATCCCACCTGCTGGGACACTTGTGTCCCCAGAGGTCTACAGGCAAAACATTGACTTCTCAGTGAGGCCTTTTCTGACCACCCTACTTAAAATTGCAAGCATTCCCCCATCACCCCTGTTGCCACCACTCTCCTTCCTGCTAGAACTTCCTCCTTAGCACTGGTTGTACTTTCATCCTCTGTGTCCCCTATTAGTTTTCCAGCACTCATGGTGTCAGGAATTTTTGTGTTTCTTTCCCTGCCACATGCCCACTGCCTAGAACTGTGCCCGGCACATAATAGGCACTCAACAAAGATTGTGAAAGGAAGAAGTGGCTGGGACAGGGCAGACACACTCTCACCTGTTGCCTTCAGTCTCAACTATATGATGGTACCAGTCCAGCTCATTCTTCAGGGTTTGCTGGGTGACTGCCAGCTGCCGGCAATCTTAAGAAGACTTCTCCAGGACCCACTCCGTCTCCTCAATCTCCTTGCACAGTGTCTCAATCTGCTCATTATAAAGCTGAATTTCATCGTCATAACACTCATGGGCACTTTTAATAGCTCGTTCCAGAGTTGTTGTCTGTGGGCAAGGACAAGCTGTAAGAAAATCCATCCCCCTCCTCCCCTAAGAGACAGACCTCACCAGGAAAAGGAACCTGGACTCAGTGAATGTTTTATTTTATTTCTGTGTTTCTCTGTCCATTAGAGATTGGCAATGATTCACATTGGAATCCTTAAGCTAAAAAGCAATATGAAAACTAAGCTTCTATGTCCTTGAACAATTTTTTTTTAATAGAGGATCCCATCTTGTCACCAGGCAGGGGTGCTATCACAGCTCACTGCATCCTTAACCTCCCAGGCTAAGGTGATGATCCTTCCACCTCAGCCTCCTGAGTATCTGTTGGGACTACAGGAAAGCACCAACATGCTGGGCATTTTTTTTTTTTTGGTGAGCAGGTAGAGATAGGGTCCTGCTTTGTCGCCCAAGCTGGTTTCGAACTCCTGGCTTCAAGTAATCCTCTCATCTCAGCCTCCCAAAGTGCTGGAATTACAGGCGTGAGCCACCACACCCAGCTCGTCTTGCACTAATGTCAGCACCCTGTGTAATTAACCCAGAAGGAGGCCTGCCCCAAAGGCAGTCTGAAGACAAACCTAAAAAACAAAACAAAATCTAGTCCAGGTGGCTCGCCCCTGTTATTCCAGAACTTTGGGAGGTCAAGGCCAGCAGATCACTTGAGGACAGGAGTTTGAGAACAGCCTGGCCAACATAGTGAAAGCCGTCTGTACTAAAAATACAAAAATTGTCCAGGCACGGTGGCTCACGCCTATAATCCCAGCTACTCAGGAGGCTGAGGCAGGAGACTTGCCTGAACTCAGGAGGCAGAGGTTGCGGTGAGCCGAGATCGTGCCATTGCACTCCAGCCTGGGTAACAAAAGCAAAACTCTGCCTCAAAAAAAAAATTACAAAAATTAGCCATGTGTGGTGGCATATGCCATAGTCCCAACTACTCGGGAGGCTAAGGCAGGAGAATCACTTGAACCTGGGAGGCAGAGGTTGCAGTGAGTCAAGACTGTGTCACTCCACTATTGCCTGGGTAACAGAGCAAGACTCTGTCTAAACAAACAAATACAAAAACCTGTTATCCATGGAATAGTATGTGTAATTCAAACAAAGTACATTATTCAGACTTTAATGGATTAGCATAAATCTGATAGCCAAAAATAAGTAAAAAGAAGAGCATACTGAATAGATAAGATGGTACTTTTATTGAAATACTGAGTGGGAGAAAAGTTTCCTTCTTCTCATTAGTCACTTCAGTGCTTTAATTTTCTCCCAAGTTTGGATTGGGAGAGTTATTTTTACGTTTCGGTAGTTAAGGTGTGTGTGTGTTTGCACTTGTGTACATATAAAATGATGTCAGAGAAATACATGAATCAGAGCAAGTAAAAATTTAGGCAGCAAAATAGAAAGTGGTAGTTTTATATTCCGTGTAAGAGCTTGTGATGATATATAAAGACCTGTAAATACTCAGTCGTGTGCCACCTAACAGTACCTCAGTCGACAATGGCCTGCATATAGGGTGGTGGTCCCATAAGAGTATAATGGAACTGAGCAATTCCTGTCACCTAGTGACAACCACAGCCATCCTAGGGCTGTGGAGACACACATCACTCACATAACTGTGGGGACACTAGTGTAAACAAACAGACTGTGCTGCCAGCTGCATAATGAAAATGTGCAGGCTGGGCACGGAGCCTGACACTTGTGATCCCAGCACTTTGGGAGGCCAAGGCAGGTGGATCACAAGGTCAAGAGATGGAGACTGTCCTGGCCAATATGGTGAAACCCCGTCTCTACTAAAAATACAAAAATTAGCTGGATGTGGTGGCACATGCCTGTAGTCCCAGATACTCAGGAGCGGGAGGCAGGAGAATCACTTGAACCCAGGAAGTGGAGGTTGCAGTGAGCCATGATTACACCACTGCACTCCACCCTGGAGACAGAGCAAGACTCTATCTCAAAACAAACAAACAAACAAAAAAGGCTAACATGCAATTATGTACAACACATAATACTTGACAATGATAATAAACTACTATGTTACTGGTTTATGTATTCACTATACTACAGTTTTTCTCATTATTTTGGCATGTAGTCCTACTTACAACAAAATGTTTATAGTAAGACAGCCGCAGCCTCCTGCAGCTCATGTTCCCCACATATTTTGATTGCAATATGTTCTCTTGTGCTTGATCAAATGTTATTACAAAAGAGTCAAGAAAACTTAAAAAAACATTTAAAGTATACAAAGTAGAGGCTGAGGTAGTTGTGACTCTTTTCCAATCTCATTTTTGAGCAGGAAAGAATTTGACATGCATGGCCCTCAAAAATAAAACAAAACAAACAAAACCATCCTTCTACCTAGTGTAGCCCTTCTGGAGCTCGCTGTGCACTGGAACCACCTGAGGGTGTTAAGAGCCTGACTCGGCAGGGATGAGGGGCCAGAGACTCCGCCTCATTCACCAGCTCTCACATGATGTTGATGCTGCCAGTCCATGGGCCACACTTTGAGTCCCAAGGGTGAGACAGGCATCTATATTCAACTTCATGTGTGTCCTCTACAGGCATTTCCTATATCCAGACCTAAATGTATCTACTGGACACCTCGGAAGACAATCATTGCCATCAAAACCAAGATCTTCACTTTACAACATTTATGCCCCTGGATTATGAAATTCCTTAAGTGAAAACGTAGTTTTCAAAGGTGTTCAGCAAGATGGCCAGGCATGGTGGCTCACACCTGTAATCCCAGCACTTTTGGGGCCAAGGTGGGCAAATCACCTAAGGTCAGGTGTTCAAGACCAGCCTGGCCAACATGGTGAAACCCTATTTCTACTAAAAATAAAAAATTAGCCAGGCATGGTGGCCAGCACCTATAATCCCAGCTACTCAGGAGGTGGAGGTTGCAGTGAGCTGAGGTCATGCCATAGCACTCCTACCTGGATGACAGAGCAAGACTCTGTTTAAAAAAAAAGTGTTCAGCCATAGATCTGTTGCATCAGGAAGGAGGAAGAAGGGAAGAAAGGGTACATATGCTAGGCATATTGGGGAGATGTCTGTTCTGTCTGCATTGTCCCTGGACGTCAGCCCCACCCATCCATAGGCAGAGTTCCACCAACAAGGTAACCCCATTCTCCTATGCAGAGTTATAGGAGTAGGTGTGGGCTTGATCAAGACTGGCCGATCACACTATTCCTCTTCTGGGAATCTGGAAAGAGGTCTCAGAAATCGCAGACCTTGTGGCAGGTTCTAGACTACAGAGGCTCATAAACAGGTCTGAGGCTGCCACTCTGGAGTGCCGAGCTCTCATGTGCATGGCAAAGCTGAAAAAGGTAAGTCTTTGGAGAGGAAAAGAAATGAAGCCAAAATGCAGACACAGAAATTAAACAGGCAGCCATGGCAAGAGAAGGAAGAGGAGGAAAAGGAGACACAGAACAGCTGCCTCAGATCCCAGTTCCTGGTTTCTAATTCCTGACACACACCTGCTCTCAGAATTCTTGCTCTGTCTTTTATATCCTGCTCCTTTGAAAAAAAAATAGTACCTTTCCAGTGGAGAAACCTGGCAGATAGCACCTTAACCAGGTGATCAGAGTTAATGTCACTCGTATGAGGACACATCCACATGATGCAATGCTTAGGACACAGCGTCACTGCATGGGGGTGAATCTCCATCTGATCCTGAGAAAACATCAGGGAAACCCAAAAGGGAGTGATGTGCCACAAAGCCACTGGTCTGGGTTCTTCCAAAGCATCAGGGTCATGATAGACAGAGAAAGCCTGGGAAACCATTCCAGTCTGGGGGAGACAAACAAGACATGTCCTCTAAATGTGAGTAGGATCTGGACCAGGAAAAGCACAAATGGGGCCACTGGTGAGATTTTATTGCGGTCTACTAAAAGGATAGGATCATTGTCAATTTCCAGGTTTTTATCATTGGCCCATGGTTTGGAGAAAGCTGGGTGAGGGTTATATACTGAAAACTTCTGTGCTGTTGTTGCAACTTTTCAAAAATCTAAAGTTTCTTCTGAATAAAATAAGAGCCCCCTTCCTGATTCAGCTAGTGTGATCTGGTTTCTGTTCCTCTCAAAAAATCTGGATTCAAACAGTCGCCTGTAATGGCAAACACAAGTCATACTAATGCCTGGTGCAGCCACATCTCACCCACACCAGAGGGTTCATGCACTCTAGGAAACACTTCCAAGGAATAAGGAGATTTAAAAGACCCCTTTGAGGACCAAATCTCAAAGAAGCATTGGAATTACATGGTGGGGGAAGTGAGTGGGGCTGTGGAGGACATAAAAGGGACCATATGTTGGGGGATAGGGTGGGAGCTCACATGAGACAGACTATTTTCACTTTTTTCTTTTGAGACAAGGTCTCACTCTATTACCCAGGCTGGATTGCAGTGCTGCCATCAGAGCTCACTGAAGCTCTGCATCCTGGGCTCAGGCAATCCCCCATACTTTGTCTTCTCAGTAGCTGAGACCATAGGTGCACACCACCATGCTTTTGTTACCCAGGCTGGAGTGCAATGGCACGATCTCAGCTCACCGCAACCTCTGCCTCCTGAGTTCAGGCAAGTCTCCTGCCTCAGCCTCCTGAGTAGCTGGGATTATAGGCGTGAGCCACCGTGCCTGGACAATTTTTGTATTTTTAGTACAGACGGCTTTCACTATGTTGGCCAGGCTGTTCTCAAACTCCTGTCCTCAAGTGATCTGCTGGCCTTGACCTCCCAAAGTTCTGGAATAACAGGGGCGAGCCACCTGGACTAGATTTTGTTTTGTTTTTTAGGTTTGTCTTCAGACTGCCTTTGGGGCAGGCCTCCTTCTGGGTTAATTACACAGGGTGCTGACATTAGTGCAAGACGAGCTGGGTGTGGTGGCTCACGCCTGTAATTCCAGCACTTTGGGAGGCTGAGATGAGAGGATTACTTGAAGCCAGGAGTTCGAAACCAGCTTGGGCGACAAAGCAGGACCCTATCTCTACCTGCTCACCAAAAAAAAAAAAATGCCCAGCATGTTGGTGCTTTCCTGTAGTCCCAACAGATACTCAGGAGGCTGAGGTGGAAGGATCATCACCTTAGCCTGGGAGGTTAAGGATGCAGTGAGCTGTGATAGCACCCCTGCCTGGTGACAAGATGGGATCCTCTATTAAAAAAAAATTGTTCAAGGACATAGAAGCTTAGTTTTCATATTGCTTTTTAGCTTAAGGATTCCAATGTGAATCATTGCCAATCTCTAATGGACAGAGAAACACAGAAATAAAATAAAACATTCACTGAGTCCAGGTTCCTTTTCCTGGTGAGGTCTGTCTCTTAGGGGAGGAGGGGGATGGATTTTCTTACAGCTTGTCCTTGCCCACAGACAACAACTCTGGAACGAGCTATTAAAAGTGCCCATGAGTGTTATGACGATGAAATTCAGCTTTATAATGAGCAGATTGAGACACTGTGCAAGGAGATTGAGGAGACGGAGTGGGTCCTGGAGAAGTCTTCTTAAGATTGCCGGCAGCTGGCAGTCACCCAGCAAACCCTGAAGAATGAGCTGGACTGGTACCATCATATAGTTGAGACTGAAGGCAACAGGTGAGAGTGTGTCTGCCCTGTCCCAGCCACTTCTTCCTTTCACAATCTTTGTTGAGTGCCTATTATGTGCCGGGCACAGTTCTAGGCAGTGGGCATGTGGCAGGGAAAGAAACACAAAAATTCCTGACACCATGAGTGCTGGAAAACTAATAGGGGACACAGAGGATGAAAGTACAACCAGTGCTAAGGAGGAAGTTCTAGCAGGAAGGAGAGTGGTGGCAACAGGGGTGATGGGGGAATGCTTGCAATTTTAAGTAGGGTGGTCAGAAAAGGCCTCACTGAGAAGTCAATGTTTTGCCTGTAGACCTCTGGGGACACAAGTGTCCCAGCAGGTGGGATGTCCAGGAGTATTTAATGAGGTGCTGCAGGTTAGTTACCTGGCACAGAGCCTGGCTCTCAAGGGCACTCAAATGGTGCTTCTGCTGCCACCGTCATGATCCTTAGCACCTCGCTGTGTCAGTCTACGGCTGTCAGGTCTCCTCCATAGTGGAGCTATAAGACAGCTAGAAATTTCTCTCTCTCTCTCTCTCTCTCTCTCTCTGTCTCTCTCTGTCTCTCTCTCTCTCTCTCTCTCTTTCTCTCTCTCTCTCTCTTTCTCTCTCTCTCTCTCCAGTTATTTCCATATTCTTAGGTGCAGTGCAGTGATTTTCCAGAGAACAAGTTGGGAATTGATTTGTGATTCTTCACTTCAGTCTTGCTAATTTCCTGGGTTTAGATTTAATGAAAAGAGAAGCCCCACAACTGAGGTCCCACCTCCTCCCTTCTCCCTGGGTGCTCCATCTGGGCTGTGAGCAACCAAATGCTTGGCAGGAAAAGCAGGATGTCATTTTTCTTTCTCCAGTGCTGGTCAATGAATCTGGCATGATTCCAGATGTCACAGTGAACACTTTATGCACACATCTACAAGAATAAGTCTGGAAGTGGCATTTATATGATTTTGTAAACACTTTTGTTTTAGGGACAGGGCTTCACAGAATGGTGGCCGAATACCTCTTTTTCTTTTAATTTGTCTATAAGTTCTGATTTGGGTCTAATTATAAATTGGTAGAAATGTTGCAAGAATAGAACAAGAAAGCCCTGAATACTCCAGATTCACCAACTGTTTATATTTTACCTCAATTGCTTTATCATTTTTCCTCTATTTATACAAACTCACATATGCACACACACACACACTCATGCGCACGCATATATATATATATATATATATATATATATATATATACAAATAAGTTGGAGATATCATGCCCCAGTTGCTCTAAATTTTTCTCCCTGGGTTGGACACGCTAATTAAAAAAATCAAAAAGGCAAAAGAAATAAATACTGTCTAATGGGAAGTGACATTTTTAGAGTATAAGCGATCCCTACTTTATAATATTTTATAGGTATGATTCACAGTTTATGACTTGAGCTCAAAGAAATGCTTGTTTCCTTTATGTCCTCATCTAGTTTGTAATGTGTATTATGGCTGTCTGTTTAGAATGCTATCTAATTCATGAGCAGTTTGGTCTAGAGAAAGCTTTTTTTCATTTTGCTCAACATTATCAAGAGTTGCTCTTGCCCCTGACCACCTGTTTGGCTTGTTCTTTCTGCCAGGCCGAGCTCTACCTTCAATGGAACTCCAATTCCCCTGTTGACCCTGAGCCATGGAGTCTCTCTCAGCACTGGACCCAGTGGGAAAGGTAACGCTCCTCAACTCTGGGCTTCTGTTTTTTTTTTTTTTTTTTTTTTCTGTCTTGAAATAAACCAAGTGGCTTTCTTCCTGACTTTAGCATTCATGCTTGCTTCTGGTCCATCTGGATATTAAATGCTTTTATGTGAGGGAGGACTCCTTCCCACCCTCTGCCCTCTCTGGCTTGCTAAGTGACTGAGCTGACAAGTTTATAAGGAGAAAAATCGACTGGTGGCCTAGGCTACCTTGGGCATGCCATCCCTAACGTGAGGCATTTATTTTGTACTTTTATATTTGTTTTATGTTTTGACAGCAATAACTTTTGCAACACAATTCATTTATTGGGGGGAAAAGTACAACTCAGTATTCACTTCTTGTTCCTCACTTTGGCAGTAAGTGAACAGTGGATTGTGTTCCACCAGCTCCCCATGATAAATCAGAGGGTTTGTGCCATCACGTTAAACATGGTGTCCATTGCAGAGTAGCTGCTTTGTCACTGCTCATTCTCCCTTCCCTCAAACCAGGCAGGAACAGCTTGGCTGGCAGATGTGGCTTCTGCCTTCAACATTTGATCTGTGAGACCTCACCTCACATTGAAATCTCCCAGTTCTGAATAAGCCCAGCATTTGGGGAGACTAAGAGAAGGTGATAATGTGGATACTCATGCCAATAGGGTCTTGAAATTCTTATTTCCCAGACGGCTCAGAGGGCTTTGTGGAAATGGTGTTCCAGTCAACGTGGTTGAAAGGGAGCGGCCCTACAGCTGGATGCCCGGGGCCAGGTCTGCAGGCACGCAGCCCTGCACAGAGCTCACTCTCAGAAAGGTCCCAGCTCGGCTTTCTGCTCTGCTAATGCTGTTCTGAAATTCTTAACAATTTGGAAGCAGGGCTCTTGCGGGTTTTTTTTTGGCACCAGGCCCTGAGATTCTGTGCAGTCCTGTAAGCACCTCCTCCTCACACAGCAGCTCCCAGCAGTTTTCCTGTGCTCTGTCCCTCTCTGCATCCCCTGCTCCTGTGGCTTTGTGACCTGTGTCTGCTGCTGCCAGCTCACCTGGCTCTCTGCACTGTGAGTCAGCCATGCTTGATGCCCATGCTTGGTCTATCTTGCCCGGTGGTTACCAGTGGCAATGGATGCAGGGGATGACTTTTGGGCTGAAAAAGTTCAACATTCACTATGTGGGTGGAGCTGGGAAGCCTCATAGATTATGCCAGGTGAGATTTTTGGGTGCTTTATTCTACTTTTAGTGTTTTCTTTCAGCTAGTCTGGAAGCTGGAGGATGCATTTGGGGACAGGGTATTACTGCCATTTCTGAATTTCATAGTATCATTTTCACTCTTGGCCTGGGAGGAAGGGGAGGCTGGTCACAGGCAGGTGGGATTTATCTAGCTTGAACTAATTATGGAATGAGGTAGATCCACGGTGGACAGGTTCCAAACCCAGGCCCAAGGCTATCTGTGCATGTCAGAAGCCCCCAGGTAGCTCTGCCATCTTTGAGGAAGTCAGAGGAGAAAATAACTTTGAGAAATGGGCTTCCGTGAATCCAAGTGTCTGCTGTGAGCTCAGCGGGGCTGCAGTGGGAACAGGGGCGAGGGCTCACACTGAATGTCAGGACAATGGCTTGTGTGCCTTGCTGGGTTCTGCCTGTGTGGTGGTGAACTGTGGGTGTCAGAGCAGGGAGAACCTTCTCTCTGGAAGCCCAAAGGCATCCAGTAACTTGTCCAGAGTTTCCCGGCTGGTGTGCAGAGCTGGACCTCAGCCCGGGCCACGGAGCAGCAAAGCCAAGGCCTTTCTTCCATTGCTTCTGCTCCATATGAGGGAAGCCCACCCTAGTACTACAGGCATTTATGTCTAACCAGTGTGTTTTCTTTCTCTCTGAAGGACAATTATACTTAACTTTCTGCCTATGTATTTTTCCAGATCTTACCAGGGCTCTGCAGGATATAACAGCAGCAAAAGCAGTGGAACTCTGGAAGATGCACCATTAAAAGGTTTGGAAGGCACAAAGCTAGTCCAGGTGGTATTTACAGAGGAAAGTGAATCTAAGTTTGAATCAGAAAGTAAAGAAGCAAGTCCCCTGACACAGCAAGCGGCTCTGGAGGATGTGCCAGATGGCGTGCAGATAAGCAAAGGCTTTGGGAAAATGTACAGGATGGTCAAGGATAAAGTGAAATTCCCCAAAGAGCCCGAGACCCCCACTGAGCTCTACACCTAAGAGTGGCATGTATGGGTCACAGGGGATGCCAGTTACATGGACCCCGGGTTCGGTGTCTCCTCCATCGCAGCCAAAGGTGGGTGGCTGTTTCCATTGTGAAAGAGTCTGTGCTTTATGAAGGCCAGGTGGAGCCCTCTCCCGAGCCACCCAAGCCCCCTTTAGAGAATGGGCAGGTGGGTCTGCAGGAGAAACAAGATGGACAACCAGTTGGTCCAGCAGCCTGTAGACAAAAAGATTGAGCCAGATGGCACAGAGCTGGAAGGCCCGGAGGAGAAACCTGAGAATGAGGAGCAGGATGAGGAGTCTGGGAGACCCTGTCCTGAGGTCACACCTGATGCAGAGGAACTGTCTATACCCCAGCCTCCAAAGCCTGTGGCCAGTCAGGATGGAGTCGAAGGACTTGTGACTATGAGCAGAAGCCTGCCAGAAGAAGGCCCTCCCTGGGCTTTGGCCTATAAGACAGTGGAAGTGGTAGAATCTATCAAGAAGATTTCCATGGAAAACATTCAAACGTATGAAGAAACTGCTATGATCGTGGAGATCGTGATTGGAAAGACCAAGTCAGACAAGAAGAAATCGGGAGAGAAGGGCTCTTAAAATGCCCAGACTTAATGGAGAAAATGTTTTGGGGCCCACTGTACGGGTAATGCTTTGATAATTTAGAGCAAATGATAAAAGGGTAAGGGTTCCTGTTTGTATTAGACTATAGTTGACCCAACCGGCATTGCCAAGGAAGCCTTCATTAAAACGTTTTCTTTGCTTGCACATCCTTTGTCTAATTAATAGGGACCTTGGGAAGGTAAGTGGGTCAGCTTCACTGAGGACAAGGATGCTGTGTTAAATGGCCACAAACCATCCTCATTTAATAAAGAGACATGCTCTTTATCCTCGTTTGTATGTTTCATTAGAGACTCAGATAGCGTCTGGATTTCACACAGAAACATGCTGGTCAATGACAATGGCTCATCCTCATTCTGTTTCAGGCACAAGTGCATACTTATGTGGATGAGTGTTTTGTTAGAGATGAAATGATTAAAAGCATCTTTTTTAATGTGGATTCCCCAGAAGCTAATCCTAAAGCAGAGAATGTGAGGTTTCACTGGAATATGAATTTAGGATGCACAAGCAGGAGACTGGGGAAGGCAGGGAAGATAAGGCAACCAATAAGGTGTATCTTACCAAATCAGCTCCTGCTGAGGGCCACTGAAGATCTCTGGGAGACAGCGTAGATCATGTGCCTCAGTCAGCCTCCCAGAGGGGTGAGGGAGCTGGGGTATTAATCCACCAACTCCTGGCAGTCAGTGGGAGGTGTGCTCTACATGGCCAAGAAAGCTCTCAGGCAAAGATGTCTAGGCTCTGGCATTTGGAAGTCAGGCCTGGAAATACGTGGAAGGCAGGGCACCAGTGTCATCTACCACCATATATGTACCAAATGTACTTGGTATGAGATACTTAAACTTTTCTCACTCAGAGGTTGCAATTCTAGGTCAGGTTTCAAGATGCAAAATCAAGTGACACTGGGTAAGTTCCTTATTTAGAAGTGAGTTAATTAGTCCAGCAAGCATTTATTGAATGTGTACTATGTGCCTGACAGTGTGCTGTGCCATTAAGGGGCAATTTTTCAGATTTATCAATGCCCTCAATGACCATAATATAGCAGTGGCACACATGAGTGTGTATGTTCTTGTGTATTCAATCACACATGCACATGCCATGCTGGTACTTACTGTTACATCCTAAAACATATAAATTACTCAAAATCAGAAACTTTGCACAAATTTCTATGTTGCCCTCCAGTATCTATGTTTCTACTTGCAGTCCAAAAATAAGTTTGTACCAATTAAAAAATTTTCTCCTTTCCTGTGTAGCTTCTCCAAAATACAATAAGGGAACTGAGTAAATGTGTTTAAATGGGTTATAGTATCAGCCTACAGAAAGCATCTCTTAAGAGGAAATTGACAGAGTCACAAATTATATTCTGTTATTTCTTGGTTACAGATAATAGAATACTAAATGGAGTCATCTTTCCTTTCTATTTAGAGCTTTCAACAATCTTGTTCCAAATTCATCTGAGGTTTGGATTTCAAGAAAGAATTAGGCTTTTGTTTTTTCTTCTGAAAGATGAATAGGGAACCCACTCCATTGAGATTTGAAATATGTATAACTTGAAAGCTTAAGGGAAAATGATGGAACCCATTAGCTGGAGCCCAGGCTGTACAAGGCTTTGGGCCTGTGTGTCTATTACCTTTAGCATTAATAGCCACTGCAAAGCCTTTCTTTTTCTCCTTGGGTCTTTTTATTTTCTGGACTATGTGTTCAGTTTACATTATTTAAAAAGTCAGGGAGTATTGCTTTGGAGAAAAAGGTCATTTTTATATTCAATCAGTCAAGAAAAATTGGATTGGGATCTCTTCTGTGCCAGGCATGGTCCTGGTCACTGGAAGACACCAGGGAACAATGAGACATGCTCCTGCTTTCACAGACGTAATGTTCTAGTGGGGGAGGAAGGAAATGCCATGCAAGCAGGTAGCGAAGAGAAAGTCAGAGACTTTCTCCCCATGAAGGGACTCAGCTGGCATGACCTGCTAGAGTGATGGAGGGGGTCTAGTTTAGATTCGGTGGTAAGGAAAGACCCTGTGAAGGGGTGACATGGGACCTGAATGACAACATGGGGTATCATATACAGAGCTGAGGGCAGAGCATTTCAGGCAGAGAGAGCTGCAAGTGCAAAGGCCCTGGGGCAGAAATGAACTTGGCCTGTTCCAAAAGACATAAAGAGGACTGCAGGGGACAATGGAAGGAGGTAAGGTCAGGGTAGGAGGCAGGGACCAGGTAAGCACCATTGCCTGGCAGGTGCACCTCAGCCAGCAGGTTGAGCCCATTCTGTAAAATGTGGGGCTGGCTGCAGTGCACACTTTGGGGCCTAGTCAGGCTCTTTGTCTGTGCAGCGGTCCCAGGGATTTGACCTACTTGCTCATTTTCTTGACACTCTGTTGTCCCAGTCTGGTTCTGTTTTCTCCTGTAAAGCTGCAGAATGGGTTTATTTCCTGGCTTTCTTTCTCCCCAGGGTCTTTGAAATATGCATGAAACCTTTGGTTTTATAAAGAGTTTCTTGTTAGTAACATGGGCTCAGAGCAGGCCTCCTGATAGCATCCATGGCAGGGTCTCGATATCCTCTTCCCTGAGGCAGCTTCCGGTCTGTTGGGAGCAAGACTCTCCCAGATGCCAGTTCCATACAGCAGCTATGTGGCCCCTGCCCCACTATTCTTCCCAGAGCTTGAGTCAATAACCCATCTCTGCTGTTGTATCAGCCACCTGGTGTCTCACCAGATCCCCCAACTCTTGCTGTTATGGTTCATGGCTGCACTCAAGCTTCTCACAGCAGGCACATGTGACTCTGCCTTCGAGTTTCCTGTGGCCACAGGCACATGCTTGGTCCATACACTGGGCAGACTGGTTGTCCTGGGGAGTTCATGCTCCTCAATCAGGGGTGGACAGAACCTGGAGGAGCAGGTCTCTCTCACACTAGCTCTCTCACTCCACTGTTAGGGTAACTTTTAGGCATATTTCACACATTCTCTTGGAGATTCCCAGTGGGTTTGAGCCTCAGATACCCATGAAGGAAAGCACTTATCAATGCCCCCTGCACTGGCCTCTTTTTCCTGTCTTGCTTTCCTTCTCCTCAATATATAGATGCTTCCTTTCACATAAGACAGCAGATTAACATCTGCCACTCCTACCTCCTGTTCCTCAGGCGACAGCTCCGGTTTTGTATTGTATTTTTTATTTGTATCCGCTCTTCCCACACTGTATATGGCCTAATGTATCAAGATATCCTGCCTTCCTCTGGCCTCAGGGTGGGCCAGTGACCCAGACCAGCACAATCAGATTCACCCTCAATGAAATTAGGTATCTGAGTCCAATGTAGCTAAGGCTGCAAGTGCTGGCACTTGTCCCCCGTGGAGGGCATCTGGCAAGGTCACCTACCAATCCTTGCTGTGTTTCTGGGTCCCCAGCCTTGCTCCAATCACTGTCTTTCTTTTAGGATGGTGTTGGCTAGTTCTTCAAGCCTGAGGGCTTTTGACATACTTCTTCCGTCTACTAGTTAGAGTTGTTTTCTTTGCTTGTAACCCCAAAGACCCCAAAGATAACCCAATTAATAAGGTTTGGTATCAATAGATAACTTAAGGAGGTTTGGATTAAGTTGGGTTGCCCCCAGAGCTGACCCTGAGAAAGGTCTTGGGTGCAGGCAGTTTGTTAGGGTGGTGTTTCCAGAAGCTTGGCATGCTAGTTAGTGCACTCCTGTCTCTGGCTTCAAACCTGTCCCTTTCTACCCCGTAGTCTGGGACTCTGCAGCCAGCTCCAGCTTAGCCAGCTGCTTTCTGGGAGGTGCTGTTAGAGGTGAGCTGGGGCTAGGCTAAAAGGCTGGAGGAGGGAGAAGCCACTCCTTCCCTTTTGTTTGCTTTCTGCTCTTGTCCATACCACCCCAGCAATCCTTCTATGGTCTGAATGTTTATGTCCCCTGTAAATTCATATGTTGAAGCCCTTATCCCCACGGTGAAGGTATTAGGAAGTGGGGCCTTCGGTAGGTGATCAGGTCATAGGGCAGAGCCCACATGAACCAGATTGGTGCCATTAAGAAAGAGACCCCAGAGACCCCCCGTCACCCCTTCTAGCATGTGAGTTCTGAGTGAGGAGGTGCCATCTGTGAACCAGGAAGTGGGCCTTGGCCAGATGCTGAATTTTCTGGCAGCGTAATCTCAGATTTCCCAGCCTCCACGACAGTGAGAAATAAATTTGTGTGATTTATAACGTACCCAATCTATGACATTCTGTTACAGCAGCCCAAACAGACTGAGAGCTTCTTCACCCTGGCGGTGGCAATTTCCTCCTGCAGCAGCAGCTGAATCCAGTTTTTCATTTTTCCCAGTACTTGCAGGGCCAGCCTCACTGCAGGACCAGCCTCACTGTAGTCTCTGCAGAGATACCTGCACTAGCCTGCTGATGCCCCTGCTTGGTCTGGGTCCCAACACGCTCCCACCTCTGAGACTTCCAAGTTATATTAATTCCAACTCTTAGGTGGTAGCTAGATACTTCTTAAAGTTCTGCTGACCAGAAGTGGTCCACTAGGCACTTGTATTCCATGACCAGCCCCAAACCAACTGCTTAGGGAGAACCCTAAGGCCTGTAAGCATTGGTTTTTCCAGGAAAGAACTGCATGGGTTTCTGTGAAAGAGTGCCAGCGGTCCTGAGGAAAATTTGGGAGTAAACCAGCTGCCGGGTGGTTTCTTTAGTCTTTTGCCCTCGTGTACCTGTACCCAGGTCAGGGGACCGATGTGCTCATCGGGACCACTACAGAACTCCACCTGAGTGTCCTCTGGCTTCACTCGGCCAGGTCTAACTCACCATCTTTCAGGTCCTAACACGTGCACTTGTGCTCCACCTCCGGCACTGTGGGCAGGTGAGGCAGGCTGGGCTGCCATGGATGATTTAGGATCCTGCCCAGGCCAGGAGGGCATCTTCACCGTGTGAGCCCCCAGCTCCCACAGATGTTGAACTTTTTGGTCCATGTGATACTTATATTTTCTTTTGCTTTTTAAAATAACTAGGTAACAATTGTTTATACTAATTTGATAGTGTTTTGTATTAAATTCTCTTTGTTAAAACCACTGGTGTGGTTTTTGTCTCCTGACTGGAGAGGAAGAGGCATGAGATGGGGAAGGGACATGTCCACACAGGGGCATTAATGAGCTGGCCACCACTGTGGGCAGCTGGGGCTCCATCCCACTGGGGAGCCTTCAAGAGAGTGGATGGACTCCAAGCAAGAGGTGAGGAAGCTGAGCTGTCCCTCCACCAGCTATCCATCCCATTCTTCTCAGCAGAGGGTGGCCCGGGGGCATTGATGCCCTAGCATTTCTGGCCTGCTTCAGATAAGGTATGGTGCATCTTGGCATCTGGGCAGAGAGATCAAATGGCCTTTGGCATGCATAGAAACTCTAGAGATGACCTTTAGGTGGGCCAAGGAGATACAGGGCAGATGCTGGCAAACTTTTTCTGTAAAGGGCCAGATTGTAGGCCTCGCGGCCTCTGCTGTAACTACTCAGCTCTGTTGTGGTAGCATGAAATCAGCCACAGACAGTACAACAGCAAACAAGCACAGTTGTTCCCAACAAAACTGTATTTACAAAAGCAGGCTGCATGCTGGGTTTGGTCCATGGGCTGTAGTTTACAGACTCTCTGATAGAGGATGCACCAACAGGATCTGCCACTAAATTCAGTTAATGTCTTAGAAGACACTTCTAACCTGGTATCACTACCTGTCTCTTCCTTCCACCTTCACGTCGGGAAATTCCATTTAGTTCTCTCCTTGACTTGAAGCTTATGAGAAAGATCTGGCCGGGTCCAGTGGCTCACACCTGTAATCCCAACAGGTTGAGGCAGGTGGTTGAGGCAGGTGGATCACCAGAGGTCAGGAGTTCAACACCAGCCCAGCCAACAGGGCACAGTGGCTCACACCTGTAATCCCAGCAGTTTGGGGGGTTGAGGCAGGCAGATCACCTGAGGACAGGAGTTCAATATCAGCCCAGCCAACAGGGCACAGTGGCTCACATCCGTAATCCCAGCAGTTTTGGAGGTTGAGGCAGGTGGATCACCTGAGGTCAGGAGTTCGACACCAGCCCTATCTCTACTACAAATAATAAAAAAAAAATTAGCCAGGCATGGTGGCACACATGCATAATCCCAGCTACTAGGAAGGCCAAGGCAGGAGAATTGCTTGAACCTGGGAGGTGGAGTTTGCAGTGAGGCAAGATCACACCACTGCACTCCAGCCTGGGTGACAGAGTGAGACTCCATCTCAAAATTTAAAAAAAGAAAAAGGAGAAAAGAAAGAAAATCTTCAAGCAGCCATTACTATCAAGTTTATCCTAACATTTTTCTAACATAGATTTGTGGTTAGGACACTGCTGGTGAATGAAGTCACCCCAAAACTCACATGATATGTGGCACATTGATGATTGGTATCTTGATTGATACAATGCTTGACTCCATTTTCTCAGGCATGGATAGAAGCAAACAAACAGCATAAAAAGCCACACTGACTTACATTGTATTCAAACAGAGTTTTTGAGTTGACACTTATTCTATCAGAAGATACATTCCTGTTCAACTCCACTGGGTTGGTGCCCACATGCTTGGCTTGCATCCTTGTGACCAGGAGCTTGCCAAGTGGCTTCCCTTTCACCTGTGGCTCATCAGTGGTCTTAGGATGTGGCACCAGAAAAGAAAAAGACAAATTTTAACCTCTTCCCTTCATCTGGTTTGAGTAGCCTATGAGACATCCTCTTGGATTCAGAGGGACATCTCTGAGGGTGTTGTGAGGTGGCACACCCCATGTTGGGATGGGGAGGGCAGGTTGGCCCCAAGCCTCCTGGGTGGAAATCAGTAACAGCTGATATTAGGCCTAAGGAATTGCCAGCCTCATTTGGCTCTTCTGGCATCTGAAACTCTGTGAGCTGAGATTTCTAGTTGTGTTCCCACCCCGTCCCACCCCAAACCATTCATGGCTGAGCATTTAAAATGTACAACAGAATCTTCAGCGTTTTAGGCCAACTGCATTCCTCACCTGAGATCATCCTATTCCCGGGTTCTCAAACATGACTCTCTTCTCAGTTCTAAGAGAAAAATGAAGCCAGCACATTGGCTTGGAGAATTTACCGCAGGTTCTCAGACTTTGATTCCAGGTCCCTTGTAAATTCAAAACCAAATTTGATCACGGTTTTCTGAAACCAAGTAAAGAGTTCAACTAAATGCACAAGAGACTGATAGAAAACCTCACGTACTAGTGATTAATTTACAATGCACAGAGAAGGTGTTGCTTTCTGTAGATCTAGCTGCTTGTATCATTTATGCTGGTGTTAATATTTTCTCTGGAAGCTGAATAAGGCACGAGGAGGCTGTGGGTGAGCTTGCAATGGGACCACTGGTCAGTGGTGGTGTTTTAATGCACTCCCTCTTGGGGTGGCTCTCCCAATGCATTGGCCTCTATCCCTTGATAGAGCTCTTCAGGGACTGGTATTCTCCCTTATGTTAGCCTTTATGTTTCCCTGCCCTGAAAGCTGCCAGACACTCTTCCAGCTTTGGTGGCCCTGACTCTCTTATTATAAGCTCCCATGTGCTGAATGCTCTCTGTCCTCCTACCTTTTCTGTTAACTCATTCCTTCTCTGGAGACAAAGAACCACTCTGTTGGCCACAACTGAACCACCTAGTAGCCTAGGAGACATTCTGTCTCTGGCATTTCACACTGTTAGAGTTCTAAGGACCCCTAACTCTCTCCCACAACCACTATCCTTCATCTTCCCATTTTGCTTTATAAAAATGTCTACCAAATTAAACTTTTTCATCTAAGTACTTTAGCTATGAGATCACCATTTTCCCTAATTCAGCACTTCTTTCTGTCCTTCTAACTATATGTGTCCGAAGGACACATATAGTTAGTGTCTTGCACTGTGTGCTTTTCATATAATCACTACAAACAAATGCACTGATCACATGAAAGCCACGCATTAACTTATAGTGATAACAACGAAGACATAGGGTAGTAACAGCATAAGAATATTTTTTTTTTGAGAAGGAGTCTCTCTGTCGCCAGGCTAGAGTGCAGTAGCACAATCTCAGCTCTGCAACCTCTGCCTCCCAGGTCAAGAGATTCTCCTGCCTTGGTCTCCTGAATAGCTGGGATCACAGGCATCCACCACTACACCCAGCTAATTTTTGCATTTTTAGTAGAGAAAGGGTGTCACCATGTTGGCCAGGATGGTCTCAATCTCCTGACTTTATGATCTATCTGCCTAAGCCTCCCAAAGTGCTGGGATTACAGGCATGAGCCACTGTGCCTGGCCAATAATTTTTTAAAATAATTTTTTAAACTTAATCTTTTGGAAATCAATCTTTAGCAGAAGTATTGAAAAGGAGTGCCTCAGGATCACTAGATCAAACTTTGGGCCTTATATCCTCCACTGTCTGTTTTTAGTAATAGACTCTATTTATTTATTTATTTTGGGGATAGGATCATACTCTGTCATTAGGTTGGAGTGCAGTGGTATGATTATGGCTCACTACAGTTTCTACCTCCCGAGCTCAACCTAGCCTCCCACTCAGCCTCCCAAGTAGCTGGTACTACAGGCACATGCCACAATGCCCAACTAATAAGATTTTAATAATTGAGTTTAAGTTTTACATCAGAGGATAGAATTATAAATTGTTTTTATAATAAAATTTGGTAAATATAGTATATAATATTTTATAAATAATTACTGTGATCTTTTTCTAGAATAGTCTGTGGTCTCATGGGGTAAGATAACATTCAGTTTGTAATAATATTCATGGTACTATCCATGTAGAGTGATTGCCATGTTAAATCAGTGCTTAAAAATATGTTTTAAGGGAATGTCAAGCACTCTCTGTGGTAGACTCTAATATTCCCTTAGTTGTCACACATTTCCCAGTTGGTTTGAATTTAGCCATGGCTATTGACCAGGACTGGCCAGTGGGCAATGGGTGGAAGTGGTGCATGTGTCTCCTTCAGGCTAAATATAGGAGTGGATGAATGTCCTTTTTGGGTTCTCTTCTGCATGGTGATTGTTAGCAGTCTTGTATTATGATTACAAACCATAAGGCTGAAGCAGCCTGGATCCTGAGTCACTGCATGGAGGTGTGTGGCCTTGGAAGTCCCTGAACCTTCACTGGAACTTGTCTGGATGATAAATAAACCTTTGTTGTATTAAACCACTAATACAGATTTTGAGGCTATTATTATAGTATAACTTAGTCTAGCCTGTTTAATATATCTTAGAATAGTGTTTTTAAAAGATATTTGACCATCACCCACAATGAAAAATGTATTTTACATTGTGAGCCAGTACACACACTCAGACACACACACATCTAAAACAAATAGTTCAAGAAACAATACTTATCCTTAATATGCATGATCTATTCTATCCTATCCTATGATTTTCTTCTCTCCTACTGTATTCTAAGCTGTTTTATTAAAAACTGACTTCCTAAATTGATTTTAAAATTCACTAATGGATGTAACTAGAGTTTGAAAAATACTGCTGTAGATCACAATTTGTGTATGATTTATATGCTAATTATAAGTCTTTTATGCGTACTTATTAAAGCAGGCTCTTTAGATCTCTCTTTTGCAATTTTAAAATTAGCTGTCCCTAGAAAGGATGAAAGTATTTTCATGTATGACATATCACATCCCACATAATTTCTGGAAGGTCATGTTTTATTGTTGAACCTCCTAATTTACAATATGTCTTTTGAAATTTACTTATAAAATTTTGTCATAGGGAGCAACAATGTTAACCCAATTAATCATTATTCATTTATTTTCATATTTTAAAATAAATGACTATGACTGTCTCTTGCATTAGGATCAGGGATATCATAAAAACATCACTAGCAAGATATATTTTAGTGTTAATACTGATGTAAACAATGAAATAGAGACCAAATCTTTATATATAGCACTACATATATTTTTATATATTGTATACTCATATCAAAACTTGTCATTTATCTTAAGAAGCTGATAAGCTGCTTTCTAATTTTATAAATTATGCCACACCTGTGAAAATATGGACAACTATTTTATATTTTTGTTGCTATATAAGACAATGTTTATACAGAGAGCTGCAAAATTACAGAAGTGATGTAATGGGAATTGATGAATATTTTCACCTGAATTTTCACTGGCATTTTTCTTTAGCCAGAATCATCTTGAATTATCTGAATATTCTTTTAGAGATGAATATAGTATGTTTCTTCAATAAATACACCTACATACATTATAGGTATATGTGTATATACATTTATACAAGTGTATGTATATATACAGATATATACACATATATACACATGTATATATACACATATATACATACAGGTGTATATTCACATATATACATACATGTATATAGTCTACATATGCATATATATTTCTGTGTGCACTTATACACACATGCACACATAATGTCCTTTGGTTTATTTTCAGACCATTAATGTGAAATGAATTTTCAATGATTTCCATTTATTTTGCTTCTTGAAATCTAAACTGGTTTAAAAAGACCTTTGTAACAAGTAATACATTTTGTTTAAAAAATTATATTATTACACTTTAAAACATGAGATAGAGAAGGTCACAAGGTGTTAGAGAAGAGAGAAATCCAGGCCAGTACAGGAGAAAATAAAGCAAATGGGGTTTTCAGACTTCTCTCTTAAAGTGGCCACCTTCAGGGAATTGAACCTAGTGCTCTGTGTTGCTGGCTTGAAGGAAAGGTGCTCCAGGCTAAGCTCTGTGCTGCGACAGGAAGGGAGATGGTGCCTGGAGATGCTGGAGTGCAGTGGCTCAATCTCAGCTGACTGCAGCCTCAACCTTCCCAGGCTCAGGCAATCCTCCCACCTCAGCCTCCTGAGTAGCTGGAACCACAGGCAGGAACCTCTGCACCCAGCTAATTTTTGTTTTTTTTTTTTTTTTTGGTAGAAATGGGGTTGTCATGAAGCCCAGGCTTGTCTTGAATTCCTGGACACAAGCAACTCACTCACCTTGCCCTTCCAAAGTGCTAGGATTACAGGCATGAGCCACAGTACCCAGCCTGGTTTCCTTTAAATTATCTTTACTTTATTTTATGCCTTAACCATCATTTTTCTGAGAAGGGGTCTCCATCAGACTGCCAAGGGTGGGAGTGGAGGAGGTGGCACAGAAGAGATGCTTGAGACCCTGCTTTAGAAATGAGGACAGCAGAGAAAAGCCAGCAAGGCCTCTTGCAGCCAAGGACAGAAACATGCAGTCAACCAGCATTCCATTTATTGCTCTGAGAAACTAGGTTCATCTCTTGTGAAATTTTTTATTTTTATATTCAACAAATACATTCTTTTTATCCCGGAACTGGAATTTACCATCTAGACTGGGCTCCATCTTCTTTCTCAGTATCTAGGGCAGTGGTTTTGAACGTTATCACCCCCGCCCCAGGAAATGCCACATTTCTCATTGCATGTCATTACACAGCAGATAAATGTGTGTGTGTGCGCGTGTGTGTGTATGTACTTCAACAAATCCATATGGATGTAGAGAGATAAAACAAGGGCTTCACAAAACAAATCCTCCCTTTTGCTTGCTGTGTACTATGTTATTTATTCCTTTTTTTTTTGAGCCAGAGTCTCCCTCTGTTGCCCAGACTGGAGTGCAGTGGCATGATATCAGTTTACTGCAACCTGTGCCTCCCAGATTCAAGCGATTCTCCTGCCTCAGCCCCCCAAGTAGCTGGGACTACAGATGCTCACCACCATGCCCAGCTACCTCTTTGTATTTTCAGTGGAGACAGGGTTTCACTGTGTTGCCCAGGCAGGTGTCAAACTCCTGAGCTCAGCTGATCTGCCTGCCTCGGCCTCCCAAAGTGCTGGGATTATAGGTGTGAGCCACCACACCTGGCTATAATTTCTTATATCTTAGTCTACCATTTTGTTGACTTCCTTTTCCATGCCAATCAATTCTACTGAGTTCATTTTACATTCAAAGGCGAGTTGCCACTAGCTGTTTGAAAAACACTGGTCTCTAGAACCATGATTGGGCTTGTATTCACTTCCCTAGTCACATACACAGCACACACACACATACATATGACACACACACACACACCACTCACTTCACATACACATTTCACATATACCACACATACACATATCTCTCTCTCTCTCTCTCTCTCACACACACACACACACACACACACACACACACACACACCATATACACAAATACATCCAGCCCTCCTTCTGTTCTGTCAGAGTCTGAGAAGAAACCACACATGCCCAAGTCACCTGGGTGAGGCATGTGGTCCCTGAGCCAGGGTTTGTCTCGAGAGAAGAAGTATAAAGGGTGTTACTTGGTTTCTCCTGCTGCGATTCTCAGCTCAGGGGACCACCACAGACCAGGGTTTACTTTTCAGCAGTCCCTGAGGGCTACTGCACTATGAGTTTTGTGCGGCACGTACTGGGATGGGAATTAGGATGTGAACACAAGGTCCCAAAATGAGATCCTGAGAAGCCATGGAGGGCACTGGAGCACAATAAAAAGCACCACATCTGGGTGTGGCTTCACATGTTATCCCATTTTGTGGGCCCTGGCAGGACAGAGACACAGAAACGCATAACGTCTGGATGGTCAGGCTTTCTAGAGTATGATTCTTAAACATTTGGTTATCTTGTCCCCATGTGTACTTGTCAAACCAAATGTCAACTTACTTTTTGGTTTGGAAAATGTGGTTAGATAGCCATACAAAGGTGCAGTATTTTAACCCAACTGTCCCCACGGAATGACCTGCTGTAGGTAATGAGAGAGAAAGAGAAAAAGAACTGGAAGGAACCAAGGAAGATGAGCCAGGAAGTCACCAAGAAGTCAGGCCACAAGATAGCATGGGGCTTTTCTGTTTTGTTTTCAAATTAAGCTTCACCCAAAAGGTGGGGAGTGATAGAAATGTGAGCTTTCCACCAACACTTTTCTAACTAGAGGCAAACACCGACACAACCACTCTTTCTAGGTTGTAATCAAATTCCAAAGGAGAAATGTTACCATGAGAAGAAAGACAGAAGCACAGATTTGAACAAGTAGAGGATAAAAAATGTCCATTTCTTCTTAGAAAGCTTCACCTGCACAAAATGACTGCATGATGTAGACACTAGGAGAGCCGAAGCCTCCATGGGGAAGGCATGATGCAAAGGAGTCCTGAAGGGCACCTCTGAGGGGCTAGGAATGAGTGTGGAGCCTGTGCCTCCTGGCTCAGGATGTTTCCAGGTTATGGGGTGCAAGTCCTGTGTCCTGGAAAACCTCTCGATCCAGGGCAGAGCAGGGCACTTGGTCACCCACTCAGAAAGCCCCAATATGTTCAGACCACAGGATATGTTCAGCGTGTGACAGCTCCTCAAGCTGCATGTGTATGCCTGTGTGTAGCACCTCCATAAAAAATGTGGGAAGCCGCAGTCCATATGGGGCAGCCTCGAGCATACCTGGGCCTGCAGCTCCACTCTCTGTGCCTGCAGGTGGGAGAGTACCTCCGGGCCCTCTTCCAGCTGACTCCACAGGGTGGCCACCTCTCGCTCCATCAGTGAGAAGGTGCTCCTGCACAGAGAAGGCCAGAGTCAAACTCACAGGACATTCAGAGAGGAAAATGGCAGAGATGATGTGGGGCCCTGGTCTGGATGACATGTCTGTGTCCCCATGAATTTTGTGAAGCCCCTGAATTCTGTGTTTTAGGAGGTGGGACCTTTGGAAGGTGTGAGGGTTAGATGAGGTCATGAGGATGGGGGCCCCATGATGTGATTAATGGATTGGTGTCTTTGTAAGAATAAGAAGAGACACTAATGCCCCCACCTCTACCTCCTGTGTGTCTGTCACATAAGACACAGCAAGACACTAGCTTGCCATCTTCAAGCTAGAAAGAGAGCCCTAACCAGACACTGATTCTGCCGGCACCTTGATGTTGGACTTCCAGCACCCAGAACAGTGAGAAGTAAATGTCTGCCTGTTGGCCTCCACCTATAGTAGCCTGAGAAGACTAAACCAGGCCCACAGCACAGCCATCAATGCCTTTTGCTTTGTCTTCAAAGTATGAACCTCCTTGGGAATGTGAAATGCTGGGATCAAGTACCAGGAGACCTGGCTATGCCATGAACCTGCTAAGAGACTCTAAAAAAGGCATTTGACTATCAAACCCTCTGTTTTTCCTTCTGTGAAAAGAAAAACCTAGAATGCACACTCCCATTCAGCTCTATTTGCTGTGTCTAAGAAAGTGAAGGTCACTCAGAGCCGATGGCCACGTGCTGTGGTCAGATATCAGCGCAGCACACAGCAGGAGTCATCAGCCCCAGTGGGTGAAAGGGAAGCAGCCCTCTGGAGAATGGCTGGAAGGAAATCCTCCAACCTCTCCACATTCTACCAAGCAGGTGCCTGTCTCTTGACCTGCCTTTCCAAGTCTACTCAAAAATACTCAGATTGTTTCACAAAGGCCTGACTGCTCAAGAGCTGTGAGTTCTGACACAGAGCACATTGACTCGAAGCCCACAAAACCAATAACAAGTCTACACCAGGGGTTCCTGTGTCCAAGCTCATGAATGGAAGCTGGCCTCTTCTTCAAACACCTTACAAAGTGGCTGCAGTAATGACACAGACACACAGGAAGCGGGGGCAAGACAAACACGCAGGAAGTATGAGTCAATCTCTGCCCCGACCACATGGAGAAGGTGGCACTCAGGCCATACTGCAGGGGCCTCCTCCATGGTCTCTTGCACCTCCTATGTTTCCCGGAGCAAGAGGGCATACATTTCTCTCCATCTCTTTCTGTCTCCCTCACCCTTCTCTCTCTCTCTCTCCCTCTCTCTCTCTCTCTCTCTCTCTGTCTCTCTCTCTCTCTCTCTCTCTGTCTCTCTGTCTCTCTCTCTCTCTCTCTCCCTTCCCCTGTGCCTCTCGGTCTCTATATCTCAGTCCCCACCTCCCTGCCTCAAAGCTGCAGATAGGGAGGTGGCTGATTCCTGGGGATCAGATTTGAAAATATGCTATAGTTTGCAAATTCTAAACCTGCAGGATGGCAGTAGATACAGTGCAGATCCAGAACCCCAGACTAACCTGATTGTAGAATTCCTTAGCTAAGCCTCATAAAGATATGATGCTTTCTCAGTGGGTGCTTCTTCATCCTAAGCATGCACATGAGTCCCTGTGGATCTGGCTAAGATCATCATCACCATCATCATCACCATCATCCTCACCATCATTCTCACCATCATCATTATCTTCACCATCACCATCATCCTCACCATCACCATCACCAACATCCTCACCACCATTATCATCGTCACCATCATCACCACCATCATCATTATCACCATCACCATCATCCTCACCACCATTATCATCATCCTCACTATCATCACCATCATCCTCACCATCATCTTCGCTGTCATCACCATCACCATCATCCTCACCATCATCACCATCATCCTCACTACCATCATCACCATCATCATTCTCACCATCATCATCACCATCACCATCATCATTATATCATCATCCTAAATGGCCTGGAAGAATTCTTTGAGTTGCTTCAAAACAGCTCCCAGGCACTGCTCCCAGTATTCCATCAAGTAGAGCAGAAGCAAGAAGGTAGATGGGCCTGATGGAAAGCTGGAGGGACCCTGATGGGAGCAGACAGGCCTGGTGTACTGACACAGGTACACACTGAGGTAGGAAGGGAATTGGAGGTTCACTGAGTGCTTTCCTGTGTTCCCACATTGTCTTACTTTGGGTTTCCCCAGAAGCAGACCCTTGGAGAGGGATCTGAGTGCAAACAGTTGGCTGGGCAATGATGTCAGTACACATGATGGGTGGAGTGGGAAAGAGAGGCAGGAAGGGAGGGCAGTCAGCAAGGGCTATTACCAAAGGGTAGCTACTGTGGGCATCTGGAGCTCAATCCTGGTGAGGATCCAGTGCAGAACAAAAGCCTCAGAGTTGGTCTACAAAGGCGAGAGGGAGCTGGGGTGTTTATACACCAACTTCCATTAGTACCAGCTGAGAGTGCTCCCTGCTCCCAGTGACAGAAATTCCCCAATACCCCGCCTACAGGCAGAGCAGCCTCCAGCTGCTTGGAGAAGTCCTCAGGCAAAGCTGCAGGAATGGCAGTGGGAGGAGGCCAGAGCTCCTGGAGAGGAAAGTCCTGAGGCCCCCAAGGATCTTCACTAGATCACCCACATGACTGCTGGTAAGGAGAGCCTGCATTTACATTTTGAAGAAGAAAAAGCAGCTCAGAGAGGTTAGGCCACTCAGCCATGGTCAAACAGCTGCAGGATCTGATCTTTCAGTTATTCCAGCGCCCCCCAGAGTCAGGACTGTGAGGAACTGCTGGAGGCTGGGGAGTCTGAGCACTGCAGAAAAGGAAGCTCCTGAATAATGTGCTCCTGCAATTAACTGGCTCAGAGGTGAGAGCAAAAAACAAGACATTTTAATATATTTTCTGAGTGGAAATAGTTGATGGACTGCAGTTTAATGAAAACAGATCTATATAAAATCACTTTGTAAATTATACTATACAATATACATACTAGTTCCCAACACCACAGCCTTCAAAACACACCCACTACTGCCCACTCTTCAAAGCTCGGCCGGTTCATTAAGCCCTGTCCAGCGACCAATTCATCCCTACTTGGTTCAAGAGAAATTTAGTTCAAGGGAAAATGCATAAAGGTAGGCCACTCTCACAGTCTCCATTTTCAGCCAGTGCCCTAGGCTTACCTGACCAAACCCATACTAGGTTTTCTAGAGGAAAGGCTTCAAGGGGTCATGGTTACCTTCTTGTGCCTGTCCTTTGCTGCATTGGTATCATCTTGCAGAAACTGGGTTTCCATCTGGAGGTGCAGGTGATGCAGCAAGGCTTCATCAGCTTCCTGCAATGAGAGCCACACATCCCTGGCCACAGGCACCATGAAGCACCAGGGTAAAGCTGGTGAGTATATGAGCACACAGACCACCTGGGGGCTTAGTGAAATGCAGACTCTGCTTCAATAGGTCTGGGACGGGTCCGAGATTATGCATTTTAGCAAGGCAATGGCTTAGCCCATTGGACCTGTTCTAGAATAGCAATTTTCAACAGAGGGTGATTTTGCCCCCAAGGGGACATTGGCAGTGTCTAGAGACATTTTTAACCATCACCACTTAAGTGGTGGGGTCCTTCCACTGGCAACTACTGGGTAGAGGCCAGAGATGCTGCTAAATACCCTACAATATACAAAACAGCAGCCCCCCACAACCTGCACATGAGGAATCCTCCTGCCTAAACTGTCAACCGTGCCGGGGTAAGTAACCTTGATCTAGAAAGATTGGAGTGCCAGGGCACATTTGCATACCAAATAACCTTAATATTTAAGTAACCTCTATGTTCTATAGCTCATCATCAGTGAGTTTCTAAGACTGAAAGAAAGAAATCGTTTTCCCTTAAATCCTGAAATCTGTATTCTAATAGTTTTCTCCCAAGGACTGTTAACATTTACCTTGAGAGGGTGCATCTTTAATGCAAACATGCATTTTTTAGAATGACTGTTTTGTGAATAGCATTTGTTTGTTCCTCTAAGGATGGAAATTACATTTATCACAAAAGGCTGTTTTCTCAGGAAAAGTTCTGATAATTCACTGGCTCTTACCTCATTGATCTTGTTTGGATACACCAAATAGGTATGAAAGAATTGTTCATGCTCTTAACAAGATTGTGCTATGATGTCCAGAAGTGACTCATATACTTTGGCACCTTCACTGTGATGTTACAGGTAAGCATTACTTGGGTTCATCAGGATTCCCCATTCTCCCAAGATACCTCTGCCATGCACACCTGCCAACACCTGAGGCCTTGGGAAGTGGATTTTTACTGACTCTTTAGTGACTTGCTAATAAACATAATGAATAGTAGCAATGGGCTCTCATTAATCAAGGGGGACATGTAGTTTGGCTAAAACATGTGAGACACTCCCCACACTCAGATGAACAGAGTTATGACAGTCCCTATATGTGGGCTGGCCATGAGATGTAGACCCTCCCCACCCTGTGCTACTAGGGTTTTTGTTCTTGCAAGGACTTGAGACTCTACTCTTAAGAAAGGCACCTGGGGCCAAGCATGGTGGCTCATGCCTGTAATACCAGTACTTTGGGAGGCCGAGGCTGGTGGATCATGAGGTGAAGAGATCAAGACCACCCTGGCCAACATGCTGAAACCCCATCTCTACTAAAAGTACAAAAAATAGCCAGGCATGGTGGCACGTGCCTGTGGTCCCAGCTAATTGGGAGGCTGAGGTGGAAAAATCACTTGAACCCAGGAGGCGGAAGTTGCAGTGAGCCAAGATTGTGCCATTGCACTCCAGCCTGGCAACAGAGCAAGATTCTGTCTCAAAAAGAAGAAGAAGAAGAGAAGGAGAAGGAGAAGGAGAAGGAGAAGGAGAAGGAGAAGGAGAAGGAGAAGGAGAAGAAAAACACTTAGGGCTAGGTGCAGTAGCTCATGCCTGTAATCCCAGCACTTTGGGAAGCCAAGGTGGGCGGATCACCTGAGGTCAGAAGTTCAAGATCAGCCTGGCCAACATGGAGAAACCCCATTTCTACTAAAAATACAAAATTAGCTGGGTATGGTGGCACATGCCTGTAATCCCAGCTACTCAAGAGGCTGAGACAGGAAAATCACTTGAACCTGGGAGGCGAAGGTTTCAGTGAGCCAAGATTGTGCTACTGCACTCCAGCCTGGATGTCAAGAGTAAAACTCTGTCACACACACACACACACACACACACACACACACACACGCACTTGGTTCCTTAACTGGTCTTGTGAAAGACCACTGGCGTAGCAAGATTTCTGATTGTCTGATGCTGCAATAAGGATCCTGAAATTCTGACTCTATTGTAGCCTCTGCCTTGAATGAGCTTTCCATGCAAGGTGTTCTCTTAGCACCTACGACACCAGAGTTGAGACTTCAAGGAGCCCACAGAGCAGGTTGTATGGACCTCAGGTGTCTGTATCACAATAAATGTTTAACAAATCTCTCTCTGTGAATTTGTTCTGAAGTATTAGCAAGATTGTAGGGGAGTGGCCAACCCTCATCCAACTCAAACTTCTGACGCTCTTTTATCTACCCAAGAGAACAGAAGATTTTATCTTACAGAACTTAAGAGTTGTGCTAGATCAAATTAGTCAGTCTGCAACCCTTAGGAATGTAACTTATAACATTTCCTTCTGCTCTTCCACCTGCCTCAGACTCCCAAGTAGCTTGGACTACAGGCATGCACCATCATGCTTAGTTAATGATTACAGGCGTGAGCCTCCATGCCTGGCCATTTGTATTTTTAGTAGAGACAGGGTTTCACCATGTTGGCCAAACTGATTTTGAACTCCTGACCTCAGGTAATCCACCCACCTCGGCCTCCAAAAGCGCTGGGATTACAGATGTGAGCCACCATGCCCAGCCCATTTTAAAATTTCTAGAAGTAGCCATAGTAAATAAAATAAAAAGAAAGAGGTGCAATTAATTATAATAATATATTTTATTTTGCCCAGTATACCCAAAATATTGTGTTGTCATGTAATCAATAAATTAATAGTGAGATATCTTCCATTCTTGTTTTCAGATGAGATCTTTGAAACTGCTGTGTATTGTACACTCATAACACATATCAATTCAAACTCCCCACATTGCAGGTGGTCCACAGCCACGTGTGGCTGGTGGCTGCCGTGCTGCATGGCACTGCTCTATGGGAGTAATTTTCAGCAATGAAAGATCTTGTTCCTCCTCAGTGCTCCTCCAGGTTTCTGCTCCAGGGTGCATCCCCAGGTAAGAAACCCTTGACAGAAGGGGGAAGGACACCAGTGTCCAAAGTTGTTCCTCACTCCAGCCCCTGGACTCTCCTACCTGCTCTCTCCAAGTCCCCTCCTGATTCCTGGCCCTGGCACTGAGCCCCTGCTGCCACCAGCACTGCTGTCCACTGGGAGAAGCAAGAGCTCATGGGAAATCTGCTCTTTTCTATAAATCTACATATGGTCTGAAGTTTTTTAAGCTTTTTGTTTTAAATCAGAAATAAACATACCAAATTATAAAAAGGGACATATTTTTCCAGATCCAAGACACTGAACTGTTTAAACTACAAGAATATAAAATCTAACTATGGGACTTAGCTTCTGAGTTCATTCATGTGTTTAATTAATTAGCCATTGACCTTTAACAAGCTCTGCCTTCAGGGAATTACCATTCTGGACCCTTAATGATGGGTCCTCACATCCTGTGACACAGGGATAGTGAGGAAGGGTCTAATGAAAACTCAGCTGTAGGGTTTCTTCTTCCAAAAGACATGTGCTGCCCAGCCCAGGGCCATCAGGCCCAAACTGATGCACTACTGCAAATCCAGGCATTCCTACCCCAGGGGAAGTGAGCCCCCTTGGAGATCCTAATGCCTGGCCTTCTGAATTACCCAGAAGTATTTCACAAGCCTGGTGAAGCTCTTTCATTAAAGAAATGGTGGAAAGGGAAGCCTAAATCTTTCCAGCAACGGAAAAGGGTGGTGGAACCAGAAAGATCCTGGGTAATTTGTAAAATACAGAAAAGCAGCCAGACCTCAGGAAAAACGGAAACCAGGGCATTCCCAGGAACCTGCATAGCAGGAGAAACTTTGTCCTCAGAGTGACCCAGCTCTGAATCAGTTCATCCCTGCATCCCTCCCCCAGGAGAGCTGTGATTGGCCAGCACGGGCCACATGACCACCATCTTGCCTGACAGCTGGACCACATGATGGGACGGAAACTCACAGTGTTGGGGATGCATCCCTATTCCCTTCAGAGGCAGTGGCTCCCTGTGGAGTGATTCTCAGCCCCAGGGGCAGGACCACACCCTCAGAGAGGCCTGGCTAAATCTAGGTCCAAGGTGCAGGGGTATTGGGCGGATGTTCTGTCTTCCCTCCACCCCTTTCAAGACTAATGAGGTTCTGACCTTTCAGAAAGGGAAAAATAAAAAAATTAAAATTAAATAAAAAACTGCTGAGGATGGGGTGGGGCATAGAATTCTTAATCATTCTTACCAAAATGCATCCATGATTCAGCCACGAAGCTAAAGGACTGGAAATAGGGCTTCAAAAACCCTTTGTGTGATTATTTGTAAGAAATCGAACATTCCAAATTTAGAAATAGAGGGGACCGTAGGGGTCACTGTTACTCTAACTTTTGTTAAGCCACATGTGCCATCCTTTGAACAAAGCAGTCCATGGAAACCAGTGCTTTGAAGCAAAGCCAAGAGGCCACCATGCCCAGATGCCCTCTTCCCTCAGAGGGAAGCAACTCCGTACAATGTAAAGGCTCTGTCAAATGCACCTTGAGGTCCAGAGCCTCCCTCCATAGATGCAGGGCTGAGGCCAGACTGATGCAGTGTGTCATTGAGCTCGTGCATGGAAGTTAGTGGAAGACAACGGGGCTGAAAGCTGCTCCTCTCTCCTAGCCAAAAGCTGAGTGCTGAGCCCTGATTTGATCCCTTGAGGTGCCTGTCATTCTTCCCCACCTCCCTCTTAGATCATGCCAAAACCACCAGCATTGGGTCCCATCAGTTAAATCTTTAAAACTGCTCATAGTGATAGTAAAAGGCCAGTCAGTATTTATCCTTAATGTAGGGATTAAGCAGATTTTTTTGCAAGCACACTGTCCTGCTTTGAAGATAATCACCTGATAAGCTGACTCCCAAACCCCCAAAGGTGAGTAGGGGCCACTGGAATGTACAGCTGCTGATACATTGAGGAAAATTTGTTTTGGAAGTGTTTTCTTTTGTTTGCGCCAGAACTCAGAAATGTGTAGATGCTTGTGTTTTTACTGTGCTGTGGATATTGTCAGTTGAATTTTTCAAAAACTTCACCAGCAGAATCATCTAGATTTTTCTGAATTGAGATTATGGGTCAATAGTCTAATTTTACAAAACATTCCAACCCTGAATCTATGTCCTAAATCTAGACCAGTGGTTCTCAAAGTGTGGTCCCTGGATCACAATACCTGGGAATGGATCAGAAATGCAAATACTCCAGCAGATGCCAGACCTACTGGCTTAGAATTTCTAGGGCTGGGGCCCAGAGGTCTGGGTTTTAACATGCCCCCAACTCACCCCAGGTAACACTGATGCACAATGAATTTTAGAACCACTAATCTAGACTATTTACAGCCATGTTTTTAGAAAGGAGCTGGGTACATAACTAGAATTTGGAGCATTATAGAAAAAGCAGCCCTTTTAACTCAAATGGCTGAGATTAAAAAGGAAAAAAAACCAGCCTTGCTGACCTATTCACAGGGATCCTAGAACTCCATCAAAAACCCAACTGCTACAGAATGGGTATTAAAGTTCATTAAGATTTCTAGTTATCTGGTAGTTAATTAAAAGCACTTGTCCTCAATGCTGGGTGCCAAAAACCTTTCCAAAAATGTTCAGGTTGTTCTTCCGGGTGCTAATGCTGGCCTGAAGGAGGGCACTGGGCAAGTTCTACATCTCACCACCCTCTCTCTTGCCTCTGCCTTAGTTTCCCCAACTCTGCTCTCTCTTCCTTTGCATTCATCCTGACTCTTCCTCTGCTCTCCTTGCCTTTCCACCCCCAGCCTCCTCCTCTTCCTTTCCAGTTTTCTCTCCTTCTCTTCTCTGGAAGTTCATTTCTGGGCTCAGAGGAATTCTTTGGCATATGAAGGCATAGCCCTGAAGATAGGGCTTCATGCCTTCACTCCCCTACACTCCCTGGCCTCTTGCTGCTTTCCACAGGCACGTTTAAGAGAAACATGAATTACATAAAAAAGCACATGTGTTAGCCTTTAAATATTTTTTAACTTGTTTTTAAGCAAAAGCATTTGACTAGAAGTTACATCATTTAAAAATTCCAGGGATTTTAAAGAGAAAATGAGAGGGAGATTTTAAAGTCTTCTGCTTACAATTTTCTAGATAAGCAAATCAGGCATCATAGGAGACCAGTAACCTCATATGTATATATTTGGTGACTGTGAGTTCTAGAAGTTAGCAAACCTGAATATTTTAAAGTCATCTGCAATTCCCACTACATCAAAAGGCTGAGAAGTTGAGTAACTTTGGCCATAGATTGTAGGTAACATGTTTAGGAGTTTATTTCCCTTCCAAGTGTTATCTGGCTGATAAAACTATAGGAGCTCTTTCTGGAGGCTTGATTACATAGGCAGCATGAAGAAATGCATGGTGGTTTTGAGAAAGCAGGGGCCATCCATCCTTTCACATAAACTGTGACATCTTCCAAGTAGGATGCAAAGACTGGGTCAGTGATGTTTCATGATCGCACCAGGGATGAATCCCTTGCACAAGTGAGGCCAACAGAAACGGGCACTGAGACTGAGTGGGGAGCTAACACCCGTTGATCTGATATAAGAAAACACTCAAAGATCTGGAGGCCAAAATCACTCACATGACCAGCTGACACAATGTGAATTTCAACCTCTTTCATGTCACCCAATAATCTCAGCAGACACAGAACAAAAGGGTCCAGTGTTCACCTGGCCCTGCCCTTGAGGGACTATCTGGGTTCTCCAGAAGTGGACCCCAAGGCAAAGACTGGGTACCTGTTGCTTATTTGGAAGGTTATCCCAGGAAGCACAGATAGGGGAGGGCAGTGAGCCAGGGAAGGGAACAAAACCAGTGAAGGAGTGTGATGAGTAGGTTGCCATAGTAGACAGCTAAGTCCTGCTGGGGGCCGTCTGAGGGACCATGTGGAACATGGCTCTGAACCGTCTCTATGAGGGGTGGGGAACTTATCCACCTACCCCTGTCCACAGCAACTGAGGGTTGTTCCTGGGGTGTTAATGCCCAGTGTTTCTGGACTGTCCTTATGTGGGCTATGCCTGTTCCCAGAGCCCGAGAGATGCAGGCAATTATCAGCATGTTCAGCATGTTTGACTGACCAACAGGGTGGCCCAGGGTATGTGGACAGGACACCAACATCAAGGTCCATGGGGCCAGCTATAGCTGAGAACTCTCTGGCTTCATGTCTGGCCTCTGAGTGACACTGATTTCCTGGCTATTCTTTGGAAGTAGAGAGTGAACCACAAACACAATAGACCCCAACTCCTGTTCTATACTTAACGCAGCTGAGCTGTGAGGCTCTAAAGTCACTTAACCTCACCAAGGGTGAATGTCCTCACTGGCCCAGAGAAGGATTTAGATGAGGTCATTTCTAAGGATAAAACATGTCCCACCAATAACCACAGGCTGTTCTGAAGCCACCACAGGCTCACACAAGGCTCTCCCCAGTTCCCTGCACCTGCCTGCTGTGTTCATGATTTCTGCTACTGGCCAAAGACCACCTGCATCTTATTCACTCTGTCTTTTTCTTTAAATGTACTCATTTTTACCTAGATTTACTTGGAAAGGAACATTTTATGTCACGTGCTGTAAACAACAGGTAGTCATAAAAATTCACAACAATTAAATATCACTTCTCTATGCCGTTTCTGAAATCACCTCCCATTTCACCAGGTTTCTACACCCACACTGTGGAGAAAATCAAGCTTGTGTCTGTCACATCAAGTCCTCTGTAATAACGACAGTGACCAGGGATTGAGTGCCACCAGGTGACAGGCAAGTCATACACATTATTACATCATTTAGTTCTCACCAGTCAGGTTGACTTGCACTCCTGTGGTGGGTGAGGAGTATTGTGGTTCCATTTCCTGGGGAAAGAAGCCGTGGCTCAGAGGGATGAGGCAATTGGCCTACAACCTCACAGATGCTCACCAGTAGCTGGGGTTCCTCATCCCAGGCTACACTCCTCTCTGGGGCTGTGCCTCTCACTGTGAGCTGTACTGTCTTACCTGGACCCAGTAGTCAGTCATGTCAATTCCCTGTGCTGGCCACACCCATGTTCCTGGTAGCATCTTCCCCAGAACCTTCATCATATTCTTACAGGGCTGATACTTCAAATGTCCACATTCTATGTCACAATATATATGAAGGTGTACTATGTGATGCCTTTTTCTTATTTTTCATTATGTTGCCTTATTTTTTTCTACTGAGAATATGTATTGCTTTTGTAGAAAGAGGAAAACAAGAGAAAGTTTAAGCTTGTTTTTTAAATTCACTGTCATTTTCCATCAAGGGTAAAAGAGAAACCCCATTCTTTCTCCCCTTTCTTTGAAGAGTACCCAGGTTGACACTGCATGAGTGACAAATGAAGAGAAAGCCCTGCCTGCAGTGATGAGAGATGCTCACAAAGCACACAACACTCCCACACACGTGGGAGTGTTGGAGATAGGGCCTGGGAGGGCCTGAGTGACTGGCAGCCCGAAGTTGCCACCTAACACAAGAATGGGGATGAGCTACAGGTGTCAGTAGAATAGCAAGGTAACGTCGGATATTAACAAGGCCCAACTCCCAGCTCAAACGTCTGCAGGGTGGGTACTGTTGTTCTCCGCCCACTATTGAGTCTGTGTCTTCAGATCCTTCCTGAAGCACATTCTCACTGCCATCTCTGTGTATCTACCTAGGGTGCCCACGTGTCCCACTAGCTGGCTTGAGACAGTCCCAGTCTGCATTGACCTGTGTGGACAGCACCCTCTTTTGCACACTCTCCTGGTTTGAACACAGTATACGTGCTCACACGCCGAGGGGCAGATAACATAGACCAAGCAAAATTGGGTTTTCCCTAGATTCTACTTCTGATTTTCCCCTCAATCAGCAGAGTAATCCTAGACAGCAAAGGCTGGACAAAGTGAAGGGATGGCAGACATCCAGCACTAACCCTGACTGTCCAAAGTGGCTGCCTGGAGTTCCACGTGGCAAAGAAGCCTAAAGCATACCTAGGCATGGCAGGGAAGAGTCTGTGGTTTTTGTCAGCAATTTTGATGAGTTATAGGCATGGAAGGGGCAGGGAAGGGCAGCCATGTGCCCTAATTAAGCAGCCCTTACACTAAATAGTCTCCATGGGTCATTCTGCTCTGACATTTGAGCTCAGAAATGATCAGAAAAGGGCCAGGCTTAAAGTTGTCTGCCATCCCTGGTTCTGACCAACCCTGGTGGTCCAGAATCATTCTGCTTTTTGGTGGTGAGAGTCTCCTGCCAAAAGCAGAAAATCCAATCAGTTAGTTAGAAAGATGATGGAGAATCCCAAGAAGGAAATCACCCCTGTTCTGCAAAGAACAAATCCACATAACCCTGCAGGAAGGTCAAGTGGCTAAGAACCCCTGGCACCTCCCCTGGGGCTGTTGGTCATGTATAAATGGGAGTTCTAAAAAAAGTTGAAATTTCTTCTGCTGTTCTCTTGAGACTTCTCCTGTGGAGCAGCAATCTCAAAACTCTTAGCCAACAGGACAGAGATATCACCGTGTCCAAATAACCACTGCCCAAAGCAAGATACTTCCTAAATTTGGTGTTGGGGATCAGTACCTCTGACAGGTAAAATAGCAGCTTGTCACTGTGATGCTAGCAGCTTTTTTCAGCCTAGCATAGCCAACAAGCTTCATAGTCTGTGTTTCTCTCATGCGAGAGGGGTGTGTGTTAGGTGTGTGAGTTCACTCACAAAGACTCAGTTGAAATTAAGAAATCAGGAAAGAGAGCGACTGCAAAAGAAGTAGTGACCGCTAAAGTAACACAAAGAAGAAGCATGTGAAACATGCCTTTCCACCATTTGGTTCAACACTGCAATTAAGCTACAAAAACCCAATGATGTATCCACTCACCTCGTTAAGCCATTCAAGCATTTCTTTTAGCAGCAGTTGACATTCACACTCATTTTCATACCTGCAAATTGGAAACATAAGTGAGAGTTGGGTGGTTACCATGCCTTCATATGTGTGGATCACATAATCAGCATTAAATTCAACCTGGGTACAATGCCCTCTTCTCTAAAGAGAGGTATTAATTTTAAAGTAGTAGCTAATGAATGCTGCATTTTCTAGCTGACTGCCTCCCGATGCTTTTCACATATTGGTGTGTGCAGAAAGTGGTAACTTTGCACACTGCATGGGGTAACCAGGGGCAGTTAGTGAAATAGAAGTCTCCCAGCCTGAAGGCCCAAACAGCCCCTACAGCCTTAGTCCCAGCCACCCTGAGGATAAGGGAATTATATTCTGGCCTATCTATAACCCAAGTGCAGCAGTGGCAGAGACAGAAGACTGCCCACACAATCTACACCACCATTAACCTGACCGTACTTGGATTTCCTATACTATTTTATTTGCTGACACACGTAGCATGTCTATTTTTCTGGATTATGGCATTTAATCCTTACAATGCCCTAGAAGAAAGTGGTCGTTGTTAGTGCTGTGTTAAAGAGAAGGGAACTCTGGTAGATGCTCTCAGCACTTCCCCCTCCTCCCAGAAGCATCACTCTCACACAGCGATGGCCTCCTCTTGGCAGGTGGATGGGGCAGGCTGGACATGCCAGGGAGTCAGACCCCTGGGAGCAGCCCCCAAACTCTGAAGGAGGCAAGTTGGCACATAAGTACCCCAGCTCCTTCTCTGCTCAGCTGGGATAACTGAGGCAGGTTCTATTTCCAGCAGGTGGAGCTCCAGTTGCCCGTGATGGGAACTTGCTTGCTAATGCACTCAGCACTGGCTATCTTCCCTTCCTGTCTCATCTCTTCACGCCTCTACTGATGCTCCCTGAGTTCATGTTCCAAAGAAGCTTCTTGCCCTCAACTCCCTGTCTTAGGCTTGGATTCTGGTGGACTCCAAACTAAGAGAAGGGTGGAGTCAGGACTGAAACTTGAGTTAGACACCAAAAACTGCTTTGATAACCACACTATATTGTCTGGATAGAGCAATAAACTGCCTCAATTTAAACATTCACAAGATTAAGAAAGCAACAGATACTAGGAATAGGTGTATTTTTTTTTCTTCTAGTTGATTTCTTCCTGGACTTCTAGAAAATAATAGGGATTGGGGAAGCAGAGACTCCAAAAATCATTCTGGTCGGAATGAAGGTTTCACTCTAGGGGAATTTTAACCCTGAAGAGAGAAGATTCCTTCCTAAATGACCTTTCCCCTTGTTTCCTGTAAGGTAATCCCCAAATACCCATTCTCAACTTCTTCAGGAGTTAGAGCCCTTGATGTTTGGCAAGTGCAAGACTGCCTAGAAGAGAGACTACATTTTCCAGCATTCCTTGCAGCCAGGTGTGGCCATGTGACTGAGTACTGACCAATGGGATGGAAGCATAAGTCTGCGTGGCAGCTTTCAGATACCTTTAGTAAGCAATGGTGTCTGTGTGCTCTTTGCTTCTGATTTTCCATCCCTCCCTCCATCCTACAGCCAGAAACATGGATGCTGCCTTCCTGAAGACCACACAGAACCTTCTCTGTCCCAAATATTGTAGAACATCATACTAAACTGCTTATCCATTCCTTACATAAGCGAGAAACATTTTGGATAAGCCAATACCACCTTTTCTGTTTTCTTTTCCGGGCGGGGAGGGGGTGGCAAAATATGCCTAACATAAAATGTACCATCTTAACCATTTTAAGTATACAGTTTGTGATAGTAAATACATTCATAATCTTGTAAAATCACCACCAACATCCATCTCTCTAACTTCTCATCTGGCAAAGCTGAAACTCTGTACCCATTAAATACTAACTCCCCATTCTTTCCCTCCTCAGCCCTGGTAACCACCATTGTACTTTCTGTATGAGTTTGACAAGTCCAACTACCTTATGTAAGTGGAATCATACAATACTTTTCTTTTTGTGACTGGCTTATTTCACTTAACATAATGTCTTCAAGTTTCAACTATATTGTAGCATGTGTCAGAATTTCCTTTCTTTTAAAGCATGTACAATATTCTATGTATATGCCATATTTTGTTTATTCCTTTGTCAATGGACACTTGAGTTGCTTCTACATTTTAGCTATTGTGGACAATGCTGTTATGCACATGGGTGTACAAGTATCTCTTCAAGACCCTCTTTCAGTTCTTTTGGGTATATGCACAGAAATGGAATTGTTGTATCGTATGGTAATTCTATTTTTTAATTTTTTGAGGAACTGCCTTACTGTTTTCCATAATAGCTGTACCATTTTACAGTCCCATCAACAATCCACAATTTCTCCGCATCCTAACAAACTCTTATTTTCTGTTTGTTTTCTTTTTTATAGTTGTCATCCCAGTTGGTCTGAAATAGGCCAATGTCAGTTTGGAGTTTATGTCATTTATAGTTGAAACCAATCCTAATTAACACCAAGCCCAACCCACAAAGCATAGTTTTCTGTGCCCTTGCACGCCCATGCCATGGGTTCAAGTCAAGTATTCTGCAACCATGAAAAGTGCTAGAAAACCACACCACTGTGTTCTCAGAATGAAAAGTCATGAACTCAAGAAAGAACAATTATGAAGATGTGCAGTGTGCATACATTCCCAGATCTAAAACCATCTGCAAAGCTGAGTTCTATCTAGGAAACTAAACATGTTTGCACAAGTTTTAGATTTCACACCAGGATGTTACATTTAGTAGTTTATTTTGTGTATTGCCCTAACAGAGCCAGAAATTATTTTTTAAATGTATAATTAGCTTTGAGAATAAAACTGTTAATAAAATCTAATTTTCTCATTGCTGTTTCCTGCTGGAAACATCTAAGAGTTTCCACAGCTTAAAAACATGTTTGATGATTAACACGTTAACCCGATATTGTGGGTAATTTTCATGCTGTAAATAAATACAGGCTAGATATTATATTAAAGAGAAGTGATTTCACTACAAATAATTCATGATTATATATATATATTTATACAAGTATATTCATAAAATGGAAAAACTGGCTTCAATTAACTTACCGTTTCACATAAATTATTTTTAGTTTTCAACAATTTGGATAATTGACCCTGTCATTGCATTTTGGTAGTTTTGTTTTTATTTAATTCTTGTTTTATTTAGTGTTTTGTTTAGTCTTTGACCTGTTAAAGACCTGATTTTGAAATTATTCAACTGCCAGGTAGACTATGCCTAACGCTGGCATGGAACCAAGGCTGTATATACTAGCCCCTTTCTGCATATTTTCACCTGGCTTTAGCTAGCCATCAACTCCCACTTGGCATGGATGTGGATGTGTATGTATGTGCCTATGGATGTGGATGAGTGTGATTTCTATAATAAGTTACAATTCCTACTACCCTCTCGGGCCCTCTCACAGGCTCAGTTTCCAAATGTCAATATCCAAATGTCAAAACTTCTCCAAGGGGGCAAAGGGAGGGAATAAATTAACATGAATTTTAAATAAATCACAGAGCCTGAAGGAACTGCTTCATCATGGGCATATAACTCAGGGCCAATCAGTAAAAGACCAGGAAAACTCAACATGGCCTTTCCTTCAACAAGGACTCATGGATGTCATGCTTGCCAGCCAAAGTACAGTAGACTATGGATCATGCCTGTAATCCCAGTGCTTTGGGATGCCAAGGCTGGCGGATCACCTGAGGTCAGGAGTTTGAGATCAGCCTGGTCAACATGGTGAAACCCTGTCTACTAAAAATACAAAAAAAAGTCTAGCCAGACATGGAGGTGCACACCTGCAGTACCAGCTACCTGGGAGGCTAAGAAAAGAGAATCACTTGAAACAAGAAGGCAGGGACTGCAGTGATCTGAGATCATACCGCTGTACCCCAGCCTGGGAGACAGAGCAAGACTCCATCTAAAAAAAAAAACAAAGAAGTTTCTCTGAGGTTCCATACACATGTTTACCCTGAATAACAGCAATATATTCCTGAGATGTCACAGGAGAGCAGATTACAGCCATGGTCAAGGACATGCAAGGCAGTGACCGTGAAAGAAAGGCTTTAGAAAAGTCATGAGATGAATGAGAAAGCAGAAGAGACTAATACATTTGAAGTGATAACTTCAGCTCAGGAAGCCATGTTGGCATCATGGGCAAGAATTGCTGTGAGAGCCGTTCAGCCTAAGGCTGTGAATTCATGTTCTATTCCTGCTTCTGGTGAGACCTTTTTGATGTGAGCCTCTGGTGTTGGGTGGCGTGTGGTCCCTGCAGATTTCTCTCGGCAGACCCAAATGGTTGGGTACACCTGCAGTTTCATGCAGGTCAGGCCTGAGTGCCTGCCATTCACAGGAGGATGATTTCTCTCTTCTTGATACCTGCCTGTACTTTCCCATCCCTAGGCACAGAAGATAATATGTTACACCCCGAATATGCTAAGAGGAATAAGAAGGTGATGAAAAAGATTAATGACAATGGAGAAGCAGCAGCAACCTGTTTGAATACAACACACTAGAGAAAGAGGGATGTACTTTCAGAGCAAGTAATGTACTATGAAGGAATGGAAGCAAAGACAATTTGAATGAATCTTCATGATCTACAAAACAAAATCAGTGATTAGGACTCCACAGTGAAGATAGTTGATTAGTGGCACAGCCTCATCTAAAGGGCCCCTTTCTGTGAGTCTGAAAACCCATTAAAAGAAAGTTACTGTAATCAGCCATGAAAAAAAATAAAGCCGAGTGTGGTGGCTCATGCCTGTAATCTCAGCACTTTTTGAGGCCAAGACGGGCAGATCACAAGATCAGGAGTTTGAGACCAGGCTGATCAACATGGTAAAACTCTGTCCCCACTAAAAATACAAAAACTAGCCAGGCGTTGGTGGTGCAAGCCTGTAATCCCAGCTACTCAGGAGGCTGAGGCAGGAGAATAACTTGAACCAGAGGCGGATGTTGCAGTGAGCCTAGATCACGCCATTGCACTCCAGCCTGAGTGACAGAGTGAGATTCCGTTTCAAAAAAACAAAACAAAAAATTTATTCATTCACTCATTCATTTATTCGTATGGTCACATTTTGGCCCACAGCAGATAGAACATTGATGGGTGGTCTGGACAAGCAGGACAGGGGGCTTGACACTGCCCAATGTGGATCATGAAGGCAAACTGAACCACTCAAATCCTATCTTCTGAGAAACCTAGGGGGCTAACAGGGCTGCCAGAGCTCATGCTATAATTGAAGCTGCATTATGAGAATAGTAAAGAGCCCACCCTAAATAGAAGCCATGAGGACAATTAGACCAAACCACGTGCCTGCTTTTCTGTGGGAACTGCTACATGGTTCAGTCCTATAGAGACCCAGAGAAGCTGAACATCTGCTGACAAGGGTCCCAATAATACCCACCTCCCTTTGAATCCTGAAAGCAAACTCTGTGTGAGTCAGGCTTCCTTGGATGCAAGCAACAGAAAAGGACTCTAGCTAAATTAGGCAAAGCAAATTCATTGGAAAGATACTGGGGACCCACGGAGCCAAATAGATGGATGGAGAGCTAGGCTGAGAAAATGGGGGGTTGCTGTGAGTGGTCAGGTCATGTCACAGGAGCAACCCGGCTGGGCTGCAGCAGCTTGCACAGCTGTTACCACTGCTTCTGCTGTCCCCAGATACCCCCACCACTGCCACTGGCCACTGGTACTGTGAATGAGTTCTAAAGAATTCATTGAATTCTTTACCTCCAGCTTGGGATTCAAAGTCTCAGGAAGCCCATCTGTCTGGCAGTTGGAAAAAGAATCTGGCCACCTTCAGGTTCCCTAGGGGCACATAGGTCTGCACCCCCTGAGACCCACCCTGTGGAGTTTCTTCCTTTAGCAGGAGGAGTCCTAACAGGAGATCTGTGAGTCATTGGGGAGAGTTTAATAAAGGGGTTATTTACAAAGGAGCAGGAAGGATTAAAGAAAATAAACAAAAGATGCAAAGACTTACTGGCCTGCAACACTGGGGAGCAATTGCCAGACCCAGGCGTGGAACCCAGAGAAAGTAGCTGCAAGAGAGGGTGTCCCAATGGGAGCTGTGATCCTCAAGTTGTCACGCAACTTGGTGGAAGAGAGTCCGTTCAATGACCTCCTCTCCATTCTTTGATGTCCTCTTCTCTCCCATCTCCTGCCAATGTGCTCATTGGCTGAACCCAAACAGATGCTGTCTCTACCGTTCCCTCCTTCTCTCTGGGTAGCAGGAGGAGGGTGGAGAGTGAATCTAGAAAATACCCAGCACACCCTCAAATAGGCTGTGTCTCATCACTAAAGGCCATGTGTGTCTCTTCCTTTTACCCTGGGAGAATTGAACTAATCTAAAGATGAATTCAGCTTATGGGATTGGAGGGGGTCAAGGGTGATGGTGCAAGCCATGTACCGTAGAAGCAGGAGTCGGGGTGGGGATGGAAATAATGCAGGCATTTGAGGGTTCTCAGAATGCCTGTCTGCAGGTGTGGCTAAGCCAGTCTTCTCAGAGCCCTGTGAGGAGTGGAGGTGGGGAGAGAACCTGAATCACACACCTGTGTGTTCCATGGGTTGCTTACCTGGCTCCATTTGTGACACTACCTACTAAGCCATCTTTTTTCCCTTCCTTCCTGGTTTCTTCTCTTTTTAAAAAATTTTAGGTTTGAGGGGTACATTTGAATGTCTGTTACATAGATAAACATGTGCCATGTGTGTTTGCTGCAAATATTATTTCATCACCTGGAGACCAGATTACAGCCATGGTTGAGGAAATGCAAGCAGTGATTGATAGTTACATTTTTTGCCTTTCTTTCTTCTCCCACCCCACCCCTCAAGTAGACCCCAGCATCTGTCACTTTCTTCTTTGTGTTCATAAGTTCTTATCATTTAGCTCCCACTTATAAGTGAGAACATGCAGTATTTGATTTTCTGTCTCTGTGTTTGCTAAGGATGGCAGCCTCCAGCTCCATTCATGCTCCTGCAAAAGGTATGATCTTGTTCTTTTTTATGGCTGCATAATATTCCATGGTGTATCTGGACCACATTTTCTTTGTCCAGTCTATCACTGATGGGCATTTAGGTTGATTCCATGTCTTTCTTATTGTGAACAGTGCTGGACGGGCCACTTTTTCAGGGTAATCTCTGGGGCCACCCCTGGCGGGCCAAAGGACCACATTTACCTCCTGCCCTAGGTGAAGCTGTGAAGTCAGCAAGGCTGATCCTAGTTCCCCTCACCCTCGTTTGCCATCCTTAGTTCCTTTCTGGCCCCCTCCACCCTCCATGGAGAAAGATTCTCCCTCCCTGCAGAAACCCACAAATCTTTTATGCAGGGAGTGGGAGGTTAGGGTGGAGTGGAAGGGCTGACTCTTTTTTAGGGACCAGAACTTCTCCCTCCTCTGAGGCTCTGCCTCTGCTGGACAGACTTAGGGATTCTTGAGTTTGAATGGGAGGGAGCAGAGGCAAGGCTGGGAGGCTAGTGTTGTCACCCAGGCCTGGGTGATATGAAGGGCTTGGTGGACTGGTCCCCTGGGGATTCCAGAGGCAGCCTCACAAAGCTGGGCATAGACCCGTGCCCCATCACCAGCCACCTTGGCTTACTGGATGCGTCATTTCCATCCTGGGAGTGGGCCTACCCCCCAAACCTGAGCAAAGCTAAGCCAGAACCTGTACCAGTAGGTCAGTGATCTTGGGTCTCCCAGTCTGGGAGTTTGTCAGCATAAGCGGCCCTTCTGAGAGACAGGGCAATGTTTCACCCAGAGAAATGACTCTCTGGGGTGCAATCAGGCAGGCATGGGCATTGGTTAAGTTTGATTGCCTGGCATCCATCCGCCCCAACTTACTTTAGGGGAATTCCCATGCCTCCATTGGGCAGAGTCTTGGTGGGAGGGGAGAGCCAGGGGCCTGGTTTCAGCTAAAAAAGCTGGAGGGCCAGAATTGCATTCTCCAGGGAACCTCAGCCAATTTGACATTCCCTTTGGGAGTTCTGAGACATGGGGTAGAATGTGTCTCAAAGGACACCCATCACAGGTGCTCACCCCAACCCCGTGGCATTTACTTGAGTCCTAAGAATGACTCCACAGTCCCCACCTTTTATTGGTCCAGAAAATGACAGAATCTGCCTCTGTCTCCCAGGCTGGAGTGCAGTGACATGATCTTGGCTCACTGCAACCACTGCCTCCCAGGTTCAAGTGGGTTACATGGGCTGAATTCCTGGTACAGATGAAAAAGCCAATGCAAGGCTGGGCACAATGGCTCACACCTGTAGTCACAGCACTGTACCCTTAATTGTGACAACTGAAATATTTCTAGATATGCCAAATATCCCTGAGAGGCAAAATAACTCCAGTGCCAGTTGAGAACTGGTTTAATTCATTGTTTAGTTTATCAAGTAAGTACTTTCTTAAAATTAAGTTTCTAGATAAAGGCAGGGAGATTCTAGGCAGGTTGAAAGCTGGGCATGCAAAAAAAAAGTCGCTAACACAATTCAGCTGTGGTTACCAAGAATTTAAGTGCTTCCCCGCCCACTGTCACAGATTCCCCGCTCTTCTGTTCACTTTTGCAAGGCCTCAGTACTTTTTGAAAAGGCACTGACTTTGCTTACTGGATGTTTTCTGTCCCCTGGTGGTCATTTCTCTTTATTGCAAGCTGATGGAAATCCCAATTCAGTATCTCTATGTCAACCCAACCAGCACATCAAAAGGTTAAGACGATGGCGAAACCCTGTCTATACTAAAAATACAAAGATTAGCCAGGCGTGGTGGCACATACCTGTAATCCCAGCTACTTGGGAGGCTGAGTCACGAGAATCGCTTGAACCTGGGAGGTTGAGGCTGCCGTGAGAGGAGATCCTGCCACTTCCCTCCATCCTGGGTGACAATGTGAGACCCTGTCTCAAAAAAAAAAGGGGTTAGGACAGTCAGACCTGCTTTCCTCGCATTCTAGAAAGAAGCCCTGGGGCCCACAGCTCAGATCATGTGAGAGGTGCACACACAGGCCCTTGAGAAAATAGTCTGGAGATAGCAAGAGCTGGAATAAGCAGTAACTTGCCCGTTTTCCTCAGGCCTACTTTAGTTTGAATGTTTACACCCACTCTGCCCCTACCTTTCCTACTGCTAAAGGTTCTACTTGAAATGCATTTATAATTTGTAATCCAGTGCATTTGAATTCTTTTTGTAAGTATATTTTTGAGAATTTTGTATACTTGGAGATGGACATATTCAGGGCGCCATAAAATAGGGACATCTTATACATCAAAGCAGTGTTTTCCAAATGTGTCTGATCATTAGAAATAGACAAATTAATTCAATAAGTCTAGGTGGAACTTTCCAGCACATTGTTAGGAACAAGGCCATCTGGGAATCCTGTGTCATGGAGTGTCAGAGCTGTTGCTATAGTGACTCAGTGACCTGACTGACCCTGAGAGTGAGGAGTCTTCCTAAGCCTCAGTTTCCAGGCTTAGGCCACCTCCTTGTCCATCTGGGCCCAGATAAAATGGTTATTTGAGGTTTAGACCTGGGCAGAAGTCAAGTTCTTCAGCTGTTACAATATAGATGCTCCTTGACTTAAGAAGGTAGGAGAGTGCTGCATTCTGATAAACCTGTTATAAGTTGAAATATTGTAAGTTGAAAATGCATTTAATATATCTAACCTACTGAGCATCGTAGCTTAGCCTGGCCTGCCTTACCCGTACTCAGAACCCTTCCATTATCTTACAATTGGGCAACATCATTTAACACAAAGCCTATTTTATAAGAAGGTGTTACACATCTCATGTCATTTATTGAATACTGCACCAAAAGTGAAAAGTGAAAGGCTCTATTGGTATTAAAAGTACAGTTTCTACTGAAGGTGTTTGTGCCATTGTAAAGCCAAGAAATCCTAAGGCAAACCCTCGTAAACTGGGTATTTAATAGCAATAGCAATGAAGTTTCAAGAGGCTAAGAGATACTTCAGGTGAGTGCAGCCAGAACTGTGATGTATTTTTAACACAGCCACAGGATTCATCCTGGCAGAACATGTCACTTCTCTTTTCTGTGCTTTTCCATGGCTTGCCATTTCTCCTGGAGTAGAAGCTGAAGTCCTTATGTTGGGCCAAAAGGCCCTATATGACTCTCTCCTGCCAGCCACATTTGCCTTGTCCTTTTCCTGAAGATCACCAAGAATTTTTGCCTCAAGTATTTGCACCTCTGCCTGGGTGCCTGGATGCTCTGCCAGCTGGCTCCCTCCCTTCTTCCCTCCCTTCTCTCAAGTCTTCACTCAGCTCCCTCCCTGTCGAAAATCCTTCCCACCCCTCTTCCAGCTTTATTTCTTCCCTGAACCTCGGTCATTATCTAACCTCCCATATTATTATTTGATGTGTTGTCTACCTCCCCTAACAGACTGAACATTCCATAAGGGCAGGGATTTTCTAAATGAAAAAATTATTTCTTACTGCAGACTTTAAACGGCAGGGCATAGCCAGGCATGGTGGTTCACACCTATAACCCCAGCACTTTGGGAGGCCAAGGTGAGTGGATAATCTGAGGCCAGGAGTTTGAGACCAGCCTGGTCAACATGTTGAAACCCTGTCTCTACTGAAAATACAAAAATTAGCTTGGCGTGCTGGTTCAGGCCAGTAATCCCACCTACTCAGGAGGCTGAGGCAGGAGAATTGCTTGAACCAGAAGGCAGAGGTTGCAGTGAGCCAAGATCGCGCCACTGGACTCCAGCCTGAGCAACAGAGCAAGACTCTGACTCAAAAATAAATAAATAAATGAATAAAAACACATAAATAAATAAATACATACATACATACATACATACATAAATGGCAGTGTGTATACTTAGGAAACAAGTCAGATGCTGGTCACTGTGGCTCATACCTGCAATCCCAGCACTTTCAGAAGTTGAGGTGGGAAAATTGCTTGAGCCCAGGAGTTTGAAACCAGCCTGGGCAACACAGCATAACCTCATCTCAACACAAGAAAAGGTAAAAAATTGGCCAGGGTTGGTGGCATGTGCCTGTAGTCCCACCTACTAAGGAGACCAGGGCAGGAGGACCACTTAAGCCTAGGAGGTAGAGGCTGCATTGAACCGTGATCATGCCATTATACTCCAGCCTGAGCAACAGGGCCAGACTCTGTCTCAAAAAAACAAAAAACAAAAACAAAACAAGAGTCAGACAAGGCAAACTTGCAAATTAAAGCTCTCCTTCTTTGGAAATAGGGCCAGTATTTGAAGAAAGCAATTATAAGTCATTATGTAGTCATAGAAAAAGATGTGCTTTGTAAAATTATGTGTTAAAATATTTGATCTGTTTGAATTAGCACATGAAGAAATATAATAATCTCACATCTTGGTTTTATAGGCCCAGAGAAGATCTGCCCTATATTTTTCCTTCCTGTTACCTTAAAGATTTATTCAGTCAAGGAAGGAATAAGAACAACAAAGGGCTAGCCGGGTGTGGTGGCATGCATCTGTAGTCCCAGCTACTCAGGAGGCTGAGGCAGGAGAATCACTTAAAACCGGGAGGTGGAGGTTGCAGTGAGCCAAGATGGTGCCACTGCACACCATCCTGGGCAAGAGCGAGACTCCATCTCAAAAAAAAAAAAAAAACCTACAGCAAAGGGCAATTGTGAAGTCATTGCCCTGAACTTCAGAATAACCACACTGGTGAAAGGGTGCCAAGAAATGAACCGTGATGGCTGCTGTGGTGCTACTCAAAAGAAGAATTTAACCCTTGATATTTCTGGGGCATGAGATTCTGGAGTCACTGTCAGACATGGAATCTGAAGGTCTGAGGTCAAGTCCTGTCTTTGTCATTTACTGGGCATGTCACTGTGAGCTGCTCACTTATTTTGCTATATCTCCATGCCCAGAACAATGCCTGGCACACAGTAGGTGCTTAGTGAGAAAGAACAGCTGAACAAGAAGCTGGGGTGGCAATGAACCCTTGGGGGTGCTGGGGATGGGAGGAATGGCCAGAAGACCCCTAGGATGCATAAGGACCCCCAGGTTGGGAGGGAAAAGCACATGTAAAGAATTCCTCTTCTCTGTTGAAGGTCTCTGAACAATGTTAATTTCACCAACTGTAATTGATGCTCAGGGGCCAGGCTCAAGGTGGAGAGTGGGGTTGAGGGATGCTGCCAGGAGGTCAGAAGCCAGCAGGGTGGGCCTGCCCTGGGCACGGAAGCCTACACATTCATCCAGCGTGGGCCTGTGGGGTTTGCGCCCATTATGGGGGTCTTATCCAAGACTCAGCGAGCACTGAGGATAGAGCTCCTCTTGAAGGGAGGGGCTCGGGATTAGGAAATCTTGCATGGGGAGACCTTGAGCCAGGAGAATGAACTGGATGCAACCAGGAGGTAAAAGTGGGGGTATATCTTGGCACAATAATGATACTTTAATTTGTTTTTTCTTTCTTCTCCCTGCCTCCCCAAACTTAATTACCTAATTTATATAGGCTTGAGGTAGAAAATTCATAAATTATAGAAAAGAACTAAGAAGCTCTCACAATCCAGAAATGGTCCTTGCTAGTACTTCAGTGTATATCCATGTAGTTTTGGCATTATTAATTTTTAATTATGCATAATAGATAAATATACTCTTCTTGTAAAAAATTTAAACATGACAGATAAGTCTCAGTAGTCAGCCAGCCCCACTCCTGGTCCTTTCCCTTCAGCCCTCGTCACTTCGTCACACTTCATCAGGGTAATAAATAGCACTCCAGACTATTCTTTATTTGCATAGAGATATAGAGACTTTTGATTTTCTTTTCTTTTCTTTTTTTGAAACAGAGTCTTGCTCCATTGCCCAGACTGGAGTGCAGTGGCACAATCTCGGCTCACTGCAACCTCCACCTTTCAGGTTCAAGTGATTCTTCTGCCTCAGCCTCCTGACTAGCTGGGACTACAGGCAATAGTCACCATATCTGGCTAATTCTTTTATTTTTCTTTTTTTGTAGAGATAGGGGTCTCACTATGTTGCCCAGGCTGGCCTCAAACTCCTGGCCTCAAGCAATCCTTCCATATTGAGCCCCAAAGTGCTGGGATTACAGGCATGCACCACTGAGCCTGGCTTAATATAGTACATTTTGTTTGTTTGTTTGTTTTTTGTTTTGTTTGAGACAGAGTTTCACTCTGTTGCCAGGGCTGGCATGCAGTGGTGCAATCTCAGCTTACTGCAACCTCCCATTCCTGGGTTCAAGCCATTATCCTGTCTCAGCCTCTTGAGTAGCTGGGATTACAGGTGTCTACCACTTCACCTAGCCAATTTTTTTGTGTTTTTAGTAGAGACAGGGTTTCACCATGTTGGTCAGGCTGGTCTCAAACTCCTGACTTCGTGATTCACCTGCCTTGGCCTCCCAAAGTGCTGAGATTACAGGCGTGAGCCACAGTGCCCAGCCAATACAGTAGTTTTAAAAGCCACTTTTAAATTTTATTAACAACCATTTAGGCTGTACCTGTCTCCTTTCCCATGTGGATTTCTCTATCTAGAAGTGGAATTGCTGGGTCAATGGGAAAGTACATTTCAATTTCTTTTCTTTCTTTTTAAGCTTTGGAGACTTGCTCTGTCACCCAGGCTGGGGCACAGTGGTGCAATCACAGCTCACAGAATCCTTGAACTCCTGGGCTCAAGCCATCCTCCCATTCTGCCTCCGCAGTTGCTGAGATTACAGGTGTGAGCTACAGCACCCAGCTTTTAATTTCTTAATATTTAAAAAATCCACAAATATATTACTATATTATAATCATCTAGCTTTTTCACTTAACTACATAATGTGTTATTTCTAAATATCATTCAATATTCTACAACAACTTCTCCATCCACTTTAATATATATTTTATTACAGAAAATTTCTAACATATACAAAGGTAGAGAGAATAGTAAAATGAACCTCCAAGTACCCATTCCTTGAGCTTCAACAAATATCAACGTTTTTCTATACTTCACACAGCACAATTCATGAAGGCATAATATGTATTATAAGCATGTTTAATAATATATTAAGTCCGTTCCTTATTGTTGAAAAGTTAAGATTATTTAAACTTCACTATGACAGGTAGGATTTAAATCCCTTACTTTTGAAGCATGGGAGTGCTTTGGCCTGGTCTCCACTGAGCCCAGTGCTGCCCCTTTTCTCCCCAAAGACACCACTTTGCCCACTGTACTGTCATAAGGAGTTGTCTCATGTCCGGGTTTCTTAGATGCAGAGCTGGAGACAGGAACTCAGATGCACGTTGTTACAGTCAGTGACTGCCTGGGAGCTGACTGGGTGCGGTGGCTCATGCCTATAATCTCAGCACTTTGGGAGGCTGAGGCAGGCAGATCACTTGAGGTCAAGAGTTTGAGACAAGACCAGCCAAAAGGATGAAACTCCGTCTCTACTAAAAATACCAAAACTAGCCTATAATCCCACTTATTCAGGAAGCTGAGGCAAGGGAATCGCTTGAACCTGGGAGGCAGAGCTGTAGAGAGCCGAGATGGCACTACTGCATTCCAGCCTGGGCAACAGAGGAGACTCTGTCTCAAAACAAACAATAAACACAAGAAAACCGAATGCCTGGGGCAGTGTCACAGGTGGTGAAAGAATTTATCAAGACAATTGTGGGAAAGAAAGGTAGATTTATTAGAGAAAGTGAGAGATGCATTGCAAGAGAGCAATGGGCAACACAGCAGAGGGAATGCTGTCTGCAAAACAGCAGGGCTGCAGGGGACTTTATAAGGTCATGCTGCCTGGGCTGAAGGCTTGCAGACAGGAAGCTTGGGTGCAGGTGGGCAGGGAGCTGAATGCTTGCGACAGGAAGCTTGAGTGCTGGTGAGCCCTTTGCAGTTGACGCTATTTTTCAGAACATCCGCTCCCCTCTACCCTGTATCTGTTCTTGCCAGGTAAGCTCATTTTTAATTTTTTTTAGCTTCTTAGGGTTCCACATGTGTGACTTACTGGAGGAGCAAAGGAAGCCAAATATGGAAGGGGAAAGCTTTGGCCTAATCCAGGGTACTCTAGAGCAAATTCCTCCCACTGAACTGTCCTGCTGTGGGGCAAGGGGGTGAGTGCTTGTTCTGTTGTCAGTCACAGTTTGCTCCCAGGGTTGGGTATAACCTGCCAGACATCCTCAAGGGACACACTGGCAGGAGCGGGAGGATGGTGATGGCTGGTGGGTGGATCTCGAGCACCCACATGCTCACATTTTGCATGCTGAGATCCTTGCTGACACCTATTCACAAGCAAGGCTTATAAAGAAATATCTGAGGCAGGGGGTGGGGTGGTAAAGGCAAATCTTCAGGGCTCTTGGATCACACTGGGAGATTTGGGGTTGGAGAAGCAGGAGGCAGAAAATGAATCTGTCTTCTGTCCATATCTGGCTGCAAAGCCCACAAACGCCCAAGCTCAGCCTGCAGCTTGATGTGGAATGAGATGAAAGATCAGGCCACATGATAGTGCAAATGGAATTATAAAAACAGTAATAATAAAATCAGTCAAAGGCAGCTGGTGACAAGGGGGAAGGTGGAGGGGAGATAACCCTGAACTTTGGGAGATGTGTAGACCTTTGGACAAAGCAGCAGAGAGGCCTGGCAAAGGATCATTCAAGTCTGAGACAGAGCCTCTGTTTGTCAGAGATGGGGTCATGCAGGCAGGAAGGCAGTCTAAGAAAACACTGGTTCAAGGTGCAGGGGAGGGTGCATTCACAGAGGCATAATCACCCTCATCCTTCAAAAGCCTGGGCCTCTGAAGGTCACTGACATGCTGCCCATTTTGGTGCGGATCCCCCAGGAGGCAGAGGAGAGCAGACATTGCCATCACCCACACATACATTTTTCTGCAACATGGACTATTAAAATCAAAATCTTAAGAAATCTGGATCTTCCAGAGCCCTGGGCCATTGTTTCTGCATGGCCCTGAGAGCACATCTCAGTAACAGCCACTTTCTTTAAATCTGTCCTGCCACAGGCCCCACCATTTTCTAATGCATCACACCTGCTGTTTTACTCATTTACAAGGCCGGGTTGGCCCTGCAGGTGATTGTGGCTTCCCACTCACCACAGCTTTCAGAAGTTCAACCTAATCATCTTGTTTTTTTCAATCTTCGCTCATTTTTTGAAGTTCCATCCTTCACCACCAGCTACAGCAGTAACTACCATGTTCAGAAAAGTGAGGGTGTAAGGTGGTGGTGAAGGGAAAAGGCCAGCCCAGAGGGTAAGGACGTGAGCCCTGGAACTGTCTGGTTAAACTTCTGGCTCTCTTACTAGTTGTGTGAGGTAGGCAAGTTGCTTAACACCCCTGGTTTTTTAGTTTTCTCATTCATAAAATGGAAATAATGAAACGAGTAAATACATGGAAAACAGCATTGATGAAGTGCTCAGTTAATGGCACCCATCATTGTGATTATCAGCCTGGTCACTGTGATTTCCAGGCATCCTGCTGCACAAACAAGGCTGCTTCAGGACTGAGCTTCCACTGGTCTTTGGCCACAGCTGCTCTCAGCAGGCCACAAAAATGTCCTCCCAGCTGCCCTCAACACTGAACACAAGCATCCACAATGGAACCCTGTCTACTCCCCCAAGACCCCAGTATTAGGCACCAGTGTCCCCAGACATTATGGTACCAGCTATATCTGAGAGCCTCGTCCAGGGCACTGTGTACAGCAGACCCAAGACCTTGTGGTCCTACAGATGTCAGGGAGCAACTCCCTTCAGAGACACATGCCTCCACACCTTCCTCTGCAGCATGAGCAACCCCCTTCCATCCCGTCTACTTAATCAAAATTCTGCAGGGAGGAAGGGTTCATAAAAATGCCCCAGTGGCCCTTTCGGCCGGCGGCTGAGGCACCTGGGAGAGAGTCAACCCTACAAATTAAAAAAATAAAAATAAAAAAAAGGAAAAACGCTCGGAGGCAGGGAGCCAAGTGATCAGGCTGGATGTGTCCCACCCCCACAGGGACAAGCAATATGGCGATTCATAGCACCGGGGGTTGAGAGTTCCACTGCGGGAAGAGCTGAACACATGACTGTGCAGCTCGGTGGGAGGGGGCGTCCGCCATTGCCGATACTTTCTGCCCCTACTCAGGTACCCACACATTGCTGACACAGTCAGCTGTTGCCAAGGTAACCCGCAACAACAGAGAGACTCCACCAACAGGGCAAAGCCCACATCAGCAGGGCGGAGCCTATGTCAGTAGGGCGGAAACCAAAACAGCAGGACAGAGCCCACAGCAAAAGGGCAGACCTCACGCCAGCAGGGCGGAGCCTCGGCAGCCAAATAGTGACTAGACTGCCTCCTAGCTGGGCAGGACAGAGCAACGGATACTCACAAATAAAGCCCTAACTCCCCGAGACAGAGCATCTGAGGAAAAAAACTGATTTCAGGAGTTCTGCCACAACAGACTTAAACGTACTTGCCTAGCAACACTGAATGAACAATGGAGTTCACAGAACAGCACTTGAGCTCCTATAAAGTACAGATCATCTCCTCAAGCAGGTCCCTGACCCCTGTATACCCAAAGAATTACCTTAAAAATGTCTGATCAGACTGACATTTGGCGGGCATCATTCTGGGACAAAGATAGAAGAAGAAACTCGTAGCATCCCTCACTGATCCGCAGCTGCTACAGGTGTACCCCAGGCAAGCAGGGACCAGAATGCACCCCAGCAGTCTTACAGCAGAGGGGTAGATTATTAGAAGGAAAACTAAGAAACAGAAATACTCCATCATTAACGATCTGGGCCTCTACTCAGAGACCGAATCGAAAAATCAGCAACTACTCAGAAGACAGGTGGATAAATTCACAAAGATGGGAAGGAACCAGCGCAAAAATGAGGAAAACACCTGAAACCAGAACAACTCACTGCCCACAAAAGACCAAAACTCCTCACCAGCAAGGAAACAAAGCTGGACAAAGAATGAGAGTGATGAAATGATGGAATCAGACTTCAGAAGGTGGGTAATGAGAAACTTCTGTGAGCTAAAAGAACATGTTCTAAATCAGTGCAAAGAAACTAAGAACCTTGAAAAAAGATTTGAAAAAAGATTTGAGGAAATGATAACAAGAATGGACAACTTAGAGAGGAATATGAATGAATTGAAGGAACTGAAAACACAACACGAGAACTTCGTGAAGCATGCACAAGTTTCAACAGCC
>JAPYYA010002810.1:0-13560 GCA_028533165.1 Leontopithecus rosalia
GGGTTCAGGCAATTCTCCTGCCTCAGCCTCCCAAGTAGCTGGGATTACAGGCACGCGCCACCATGCCCAGCTAATTTTTTGTATCTTTAGTAGAGACGGGGTTTCACCATTTTGACCAGGATGGTCTCGATCTCATGACCTCGTGATCCACCCGCCTCGGCCTCCCAAAGTGCTGGGATTACAGGCTTGAGCCACCGCAACCGGCCCAGTGTACCTTTCTTATGGGCACCCCAATCTCTACAAGCAGTTTCTTAAAGCTCTGCTCATTTGACATTGGAGACGGAGAGAAAGCGACCCCTCCTACTTCCATAGAAAGAAAAAGTAAAAACCCTTTTCAAGGTGGATGCTATGTTCCCTACAAGACCAAGGATCTCAGTCTTTGTGTGCTCCTACTCATGCGGTTGACTGTGGTAAGGCCAGTTCTGAACACCATTATGTAAGCTCTAAGGGTAACTGAATGGTCCCACGTGTTCATTGCTCTCTTCAGAACCAGAGGTAATTAGAACCTGCTGTTTTCAATTGGGACCAATTCTGAAGCCATAGCAAAGTCCCATTTTAACATCCTTTTCAGAAGAATATTCCTACAAAAATCTGAGAAACCGCACAATTTACCAAATGCCAATTGATTTTTTTTTTTTTTTTGCATATTTTAATCTCTCTGTGTTTCCTTGTTGGTACTGAAGGGCCTGATTTTTAGGTCACCCACAACCCCAGTTTGTACCAAAGCAGAAACAAGGCCCAGAGAATTGGAAATGGAACTGAGGTCTCCTACCTCTCTGTTCAAGATTCTCTCTACTAATAAATATCTGTTGTTCTTCCTGCCTATGCATTCTTTCTTCTGGTAACATTTTTAAAAACTGAGATAAAATTCATATAATGGGCCAGGCATAGTGGCTCATGCCTGTAGTCCTGGCCCTTCGGGAGGCTGAGGCGGGTAGATTGCTTGAGCTCAGGAGTTCGACACCAGTTTGGGCAACGTGCAGAAACCCTGTCTCTACAAAAAAAAAAAAAATTAAAAGGCAAAAACACAACTGGGAGAGTGGTACACTTTTGTAGTCCCAGCTACTCGGGAGGTGAGGCAGGGGGATCACTTCAGCTTGAGAGGTCGAGGCGGCAGTGAGAAGTAATTGCATCACTGCACCCTAGACTGGGCAACAGAGTGAGACCCTGTCTCCAAAAAATAAAAATAAAGAATTCATATAATGTGAAATTTATTAACTACTATTTAAAAATGTAAAATTGAGTGGCTTCTTGTTCATGTATAATTTTGTACAACCATTACCACTGTCTAATTGTAGAGCATTTTTGTCACCCACAAAGAAATCCCAAACCTATTAGCTCTCACTTTCTATTCCCCTTCCACACATCCCCTAGCAACCACTAATCCACTTTCTGACTCTATAGATTTGCCTATTCTGGATATTTCACATACATGGAATCATACAATACGTGGTCTTTTGTGACTGGCAGCATAAAGTTTTTCAGGTTCATTCAGGTTGCAGTATCTATCATTACGTCACTCCCTTTTATGTTTGAATAATATTCCACCATATGAATAGACCACATTTATTTAGTCATTCATCTGTTGGTGAACACTTGGGTTGCCTGCATTTTTTTTAAATCAATAATGTTGCTGTGATCTTTTGGTTTTGTTTTTTGAGACAAGGTCTTTCTCTGTCACCCAGGCTGGAATGCAGTAGCACAATCAGGATTCATTGCAGCCTTGATATCTAGGGCTCAAGTGATCCTCCCATTTCAGCCTGCCAAACAGCTGGGACTACAGATGTGTGTCACCATGCTTGGTTAATTTAAAACATTTTCTTCTGGAGACAGAGTCTTACTATGTTGCCCAGGCTGATCTTCAACTCCTGGGCTCAACTGATCCTTCCTCCTCGGCCTCCCAAAGTGCTGGGATTAGAGGCATGAGTCCCCGTGCCCAACTGACCACTTACATTTGAATACCTGTTTCCAACTCTCTTGGGTCTAGATCTAGGAGTGGAATTGCTGGGTCAGATCTAACTCTATGTTTAACTTTTTGAGGAACTGCCAAACTTTTCCACAGTGGCTTCACTATTTTACATTCCCACCAGCAACTTATGAGTTTGGTAACATTTTTGTTTTCCTTTGAAGAACCAGTCCCATCTTTGAGCCCATGTGGTGGTGGAAACACGTAAGATATATTCTTGGCTGGGTGCAGTGGCTCACACTGTAATCCCAGCACTTTGGGCGGAGGTGGGTGGACCCCTTGAGCCCAGGAGTTCAAAACCAGCTTGGACAACATGATGAAACTTCATCTCTATTAAAAAAAAATACATGTCCAGGCAAGGTGGCTCACATCTGTAATTCCAGCACTTTGGGAGGCCGAGGTGGGTGGATCCCCCGAGGTCAGGAGTTCTAGACCAGCCTGGCCAACAAGCTGACACACAGTCTCTACTGAAAATATGAAAATTAGCTGGGTGTGGTGGCAAGCACCTATAATCCCAGCTACTTGGGAGGCTGAGGCAGGAGAATCACTTGAAACTGGGAGGATGCAATGAGGCGAGATCGTGCCGCTTCACTCCAGCCTGCGTGACAAGAGTGGAACTCCGTCAAAAAAGAAAATGTTAGCTAGATGTGGTGGCACATGCCTATAGTGCCCTATGGTCCCAGCTACTCTGGGGACTGGAGGTGGGAGGATCACATGAGCCCAGGAGGTCAAGGCTGCAGTGAGCTGTGTTTGGAGTACTGCATTTCAGCCTAGGCAAGAGAGTGAGATACTGTCTCAAAAAAAAAATACTATCTTCGTAAATTTCAGGAACACAATACATTATTATTAACTATAGTCCATACTGTACATTAAGTCTCATGAAGTTATTAATCTTATTTCCAAGTTTGTATCCTTTGACCAACATCCTCCCATTTTCCCCCACTCTCAGGCCCTCTGATGATGTGACACCCACCCCATTCTGTCCCAAAGATGTGCAGGTAAGCAGGGGCTCGCCACTTAGCATATGCCAGAGGGATTGTTTCAGGGATGGGCATGTGACTTGAGCCAGCCCAGTGAGATTCAACTCTGAATCAGAACAACCCCTGGATTTCTGTTACTTGGGCCAATTAAAAAAACAAACAAAAAAAAACACCTTTAAGCCAATTTGAGCTGACCAAGTCACCACCCTGTATAATTTCCTGTCACTCGGCCAAGTCACCACCCTGTATAATTAAGATCTGCTTGTTTAAAATCTCTATCCAAAAGATTTACTGCCTATGTATGTTTTACATGTATTTAGTTTCAATTCTACACTGGGTACAGCTACAAGATGATACTGGAGTTGAGTTCACACCAGTAGGACAAGATAGGATCAATGAATGGCCAGAGACGGGATTTTACAGACAAAGGGGAACTTTCGGCCGCAGGTGTTATCATTCCATGACCTCAGAGCTGTGATGAAAAGAAGCAGAGAATCTGGGTGAAAATCCATCCACCAAGATAAAAGTAACCCCACCACTCCCTGAAGCAAAAGCCCTCTCCAGTAGGCCTCGTGTCTGCGCTGGCAGCCCTTTCTTGCTGATATGTGACAAGCCTGCTGTCCAGCCTTACTTATGCATAAAGTTGATCCTGGCTTGTCACCTTGGATGGGAGGACAAACTTCAACCAGAGGCTTGGCCCAATACTGGCTACCAGGCTCCGGGAGGGCTCCCAGTAGAGGATAATATCCTCCCAGGTAGAGGATAATAAGCTGTCCTCTACCTCCCTCCCCTAATTAGGAAAAGAAAAGGGAGCAAAGAGGAAATAGCAATTAAATGTCTGGGTCTGGAGTTCTGTAAATCTAGGTTTCAAACCCAGCTCCACTACTTAGCTCGCTGTGTGACCTGGAACAGGTTGCTAAACTTCTCTGAGCCTCATTTTCCTCATCTGCAAAATGGGAATATTGTTTCTATTTCTTAAGATTGGTGTGCAAGCGATGATGTTCATGATGATGCTGGTGATTGCTAATACCAAATACTGAGCATGGCAGCTATTCTATGAACACGGTCTTCTTTTTTCATTCACATTAATCTGTGAGGTAAGTCTCATTAGCCACATTTTAAAGACAAAGAATCTGAGGCACCAGAGGTTAAGGAATTATCTTTGGGCTTCACATTAAGGGTGGAGTGGGGGTTCACATAAGGGCAGTCAACTCTCAGGTCCGTGCTTTTGCCACATGCTATCTCAACTGCACCTCCTTTAATCCTCACAGCAGTCCTGTAGGCAGGACAAATCACTAAGCCCATTTTATAGAGAAGAAACAGAATCTCAGAGAGGATAAGTAATTCTCTGCAAGGAGAGAGAGCTAGAAAGTAACAGGGCCAGAATTTGAATCCAGGTCTATATTCTTGTCACTACCTACACCCTCATGCCACCCCAGGTGTGGCTTGCTTCACATATTCAGGAACATGAGCCTTGGTATGTTGCACTTTGGTGTGTTGGTGAGCTGACATGGAAACACCACCCCTTGACTACTCTCTATACAAATCTTTTTTCCCTTCATGCTTCTATTTATAATGTCTTTTTATCCAAGTTGGAATTTATGTGTTAAAAAAAAAACCCAATTAATGTTTAAAGCAAGTCCACTGTGGAGGATGGCCATGTCCCCAACACCCGTGACCTCAACCGCTCTCCAAGGTGCTGAACAATTTGCCAGTCTCAGGCTGTTCAGTGCTCCTCTTCCCCCAAGGCACTTCTACACCCTCCCCATCTGTGATGCCTCCTGGGTGTCTTTCCAAGAGCCTTGGTCTCAGGGGTACTCACCACTGGTAGGCCTGTACCATATCTGCACGCAGTCCTCTTCTTCTGGGTCCGCGTGGATGCCATCATCTGGCTGGCTGCCATCCCAGTAGCTGTAGTCATAGGATGAGCCATCAGTCCATTCAAACTGCCCTTCCTGGAAGGGTTCCACCCAGAGAGACAAGGAAGCAAGCCAAGGAGAAGAAGATCAGGCATTTGAGACTTTTCTTTTTTTGAGATGGAGTTTTGCTCTTGTTGCCCAGGCTGGAGTGCAATGGCATGATCTCGGCTCACTATAACCTCCACCTCCTGGGTTCAAGTGATTCTCCTGCCTCAGCCTCCTGAGTAGATGGGATTACAGGTGCCAGCCACCATGCCCGGCTAATTTTTTGTATTTTTAGTAGAGACGGGGATTCACCATGTTGGTCAGGCTGGTCTTGAACTCCTGACCTCAGGTATCACCTCTATTTCTAACACCTCTGCACAGAAGTCATCATTGAGGCTACTGCTTTCTGATACTACTGCTGTGATTACTACTATTACTAGCTGCCATTTGTTGAGGGCTTATTATGTGCCAGGACAGGCACTTTACTCACTTTATCCTCACCATTCTGAAAAGCAGGCATCATCAGCCCCATTTTACAGATAAGAAAGCCGAGACTCAGATTGGTCTACCCAAATTCATACAGCAAATAAAGCATGAGTGCTGGGAATCAAACCCAGGTCTTCCTTAGTCAACTACCCAAGACCCCTAACTACCACATTTTGCCAGTGGATGGGAGTCACACTCCATCTCTTTTCTTGTTGTCTAAATACTCTGTGTTTTTCTTGCCTAAGGCAGAACTACTCTGTCCAATTGCAAGAAAAGTCCTGTTGGGAATTTGATTGGTGTTGCAATAAATTTGCAAATTAACTGTGGAAAGAACTACATTTTTGTAACTTGTCTAGGAACAAGAGCCATTTCTCTATTTAAGTTTTAAGAAAAGCATCCCCAAAGCACTGATAATTATGGAGCTCACGTCATATCATGGAAATAGCATGCTACTTCTGAGAGAGAGATGAGAGCTTCAGACCCCATGTCTGCCCACTGCCTAGCTCTGCAACCTGAGCAAGTTACTTAACCTCTCTGAGCCCCAGTTTCCACATCTGTATGATGGAGTTAATATGTCCTCTAGAGAACTGTTGTGAGGGCTGAACAAACTGAAGCATGTGAAGCACTTAACGCAATGCCTGACCCATGGTGCCTAGCTCTGAAAAGAGGGAAAAAAGGCATTTTCCTGTATTTTTTGTTATAATTATTGGGTCTTTTAATAACAAGTTTCTTTAACTTTGATTTAGTGTAGTTATAATCCAATTTTAGAGTTGCTATTAAAAATGGACATTTTAGTGTTTTTAAAATTGTAACTTCTATATGTGTTCTTGCCAGAGGAAGTCTATCGATTTAAAAGATCACCAGGCATGGTGGCTCATGTGTATAATCCCAGCGCTTTGTAAGGCTGAGGTTGGAGGATCACTAGGAGCCAGGAGTTGGAGAAAAGCCTGGGTAATATAGCGGGATCTTGTCTCTACCAATTTTTTTAAAAAACAATCCAGGTGTGGTGGTCCCAGCCTGTAGTACTAGCTACTCTGGAGCCTAGGCTGGGAGCATTGCTTGAGCCCAGGAGTTCAAGGTTGTGGTGAGCTGTGATTGCACTGCTGCACTGCAGTCTGAGCAACAGAGCAAGTTCCTGTCTCAATAGAAATAAATAAATAAATGTTACGTGTGACCACACTATTACTTCTGCTACTTTAACAGCAATTCTTATCATCCTTAAAGAGTTCTTATGGTATGCTAAGCACCATGCTAAGCTCTTTACATATATTAGCTCACTACTTTTCTTTTCACAAGGCACTATTATTATCATCCCCATTGTACAGACACAAAAACTGAGGCTCAGAGAGGTTTTTTAAAATTTGCATAAAATCACCTACCAGCCAGTAAGTGGCAGAACAGGAACTGGCACAGGAACCTTATTCCCTGTGGTACTCTGAACAGGGCAAGAAGCATACATGCAAAATAGAGACTCAGCATGCAGCTTGCCAAGGCAAAGTTTGAGGACAGGTGGAGTTTGTTGTGACAGTGCAGGGATCTGGTCCAAGCTACTATCTTCAGCTTTGTTATACACCCACTTTGATCTCACTCTGCGCCCTAGCCACAGTGGCCTTCCTTAATTAACTTCCTTGAATGTACCATGACCTCCCCTTCCTCAGGGCTTTGACCCATGCTGTTTCCTCTAACTGAAATAGAATGTCTCTGGCTAATGTCTATTTATCCATTAGACACTAACTTAAGTATCTCTTACCCAGGAAGGTTGTGGCAGTCACAGAAGTACATTGCACAGATTGCCTTCAGGAGGACCAGCAGAAAGCAGAGTTGATGGACAGCTCCAGCTCTTCTGCCACCTTGGATTCACTGCCTTGTTTGTGCTAAGGACATGCCTCTGCCTCTGGCTACCATTGCATTCACATTGGCTACATTGCTGTTCCCAGCCAGTGATTCAGCATGTCAGAGGTAATGGTGCTGGTACATTCCTGCCCAGGGCAGGATTCCAGTCTTGGGCATTTTTGCCTGGGGACTCCCCATTGGCCTAGCTAAGACTTTCTCAGCCCTGTGCTGTGATGAGGCTCTCCCTACCCAGTCCTTCCTCTCCAATCTCCTTTCACATATCTTAGACCCAAGGTGTTGTTTGAAGTCCTTCCCTGCCTACGTATGCCTCCTTCCTCTTTTTCATATACAAATATTTCCCTTCCAACATCTCTTGCACATCTAATCATGTTTTAGTGTTGTTGTTTTTTTTTTTTTTTGAGACGGAGTCTTGCTCTGTCACTCAGGCTGGAGTGCACGATGTCCACTCACTGCAACCTCTTCGCCTCCCAGGTTTAAGCAATTCTCCTGGCTCAGTCTCCTGAGTAGCTGGGATTACAGGCACCTGCCACCATGCCTGGCTAATTTTTGTATTTTTGGTAGAGATACAGTTTCAGCATGTTGGCCAGGCTTGTCTCAAACTCCTGACCTTGTGATCCACCTGCCTCAACCTCCCAAAGTGCTGAGATTATAGGTGTGAGCCACTACACCTAGCCTAGTGACTTTTTTTTTTAAAGAGAACCCAAGCCAAACAGGTTTTCTCTGACCATGCTATCTGTTTGCATCATCAGTAGGACATCATTAAATGTCTTTCAAAAATTGGTCATGCTGTAACTGTGGCATTTGGTGTCTGATTTCTCTCTGTTTGCTCTGTGCATAGCCGTGACCTGGCACAGATGTGAAAGGTTTATTAAATCAAAAAGAATCCTGGTTGGAGCTTCCAAGGGGTCCAATGGCCATTGCTTTCTCACCTGTCTGTGATCATGAAGGCCTGTCCAGACGTCAGCTGGGATGCCAGGAACACAGCTGTTCACGAGGTCATACACAAAGACATTCTCCTCCCAGCTGCGAATGTAAGAAACATAGTAGCTGATTCCTCACTGCCTCTTTCATAGGAGGGAGTCAAAAATTGAAATCAATTCTTATTTACCTTCCTGGACCAAAGTAAATAGAGGACATGATCCTATTTGGCTTTCGTTTTTCATTAGGTCACCCATATGTGGCTGGTCCCACATGGGCATCTCTGGATTTGACCTATGCCAGTTCAAAGAAAGACTCAGCACTGCTACTCATCCCTAAAAACTTAAATCTATCTCAAAAACACTGGTAAATGATGTGGGTTATATTGAAGATATCATGAAAAGACAATGAAAGGAGTTTACATTGCGTTGCACACGTCACATAAGTCAGTGAACATTTCCACCAGTAATTTCTCCATCAAAGGTCCCCTCTACACTGTCAGTTTATAATCTATCTCCCTCTCTCCTAGACTTTTTTCACACACCATCTCCAAAATGTCTGTTTTCCTGGGAAACTCAGCTCTAGGCTTGAACTTGCATTGCCCACTTAGCAAAACGGAGCCCCTCAGTTAATAGCCCACCATCCTTAGATGTCATGGGGGGGATTCTTATCCTCTATTTCAAAGAGCTTATCAAATAATTCACCCAACAAAAGGAATCGGTGGAGGACCCTGCTGACAGTCCACTGCCAAAACCAACAAAGAAGTAGAGATGGATGGATAGATTGATGAATGAATGGATGGATGAGTGGATAGATAGACAAATGAATTAATGTGTTGGTGGACAGGTGGATGGATGGGTGGATGAATGAATACATGGATGGATAGATGAACAGATAGACTGATAAACAGATAGATAGGTAGAGAAATCAACACATTTTCATCCCACAATCAAAATGTTTCTTGAGCATTGACTTCACACCAGGTACTACGCTAAGTGTTACATGTGCAGAAACTCATTTTATCCTCACAACAAACAGGCACTAGGGCAGATATTACCGGTTGTCTATCCCATGGCCATTCCTAATCTCTAACCCCAATGCCTTCATTGTGACCCCGAAAAGCCAAATTTCACTTTCCCAGCTCCCTTTGCAGCTAACATTGGCCATATGACCAAGTGGAGCCAGTTAGATTTAAGGCAACGTTTATGGGGACATCTTGGGAGCATTTCCCTCCATGATGAAAGGAGGGAGGTATGTGGAGAAGGTCCAAGTTTCTAGTACTGCCCTTTCTCCTTAGGTTGTAGCCATGTCTGGCACAAAATTTGGAGCTGCTGCAACTGAAGATGCTGAAGACAAGCTGAGACAACTGCTCATCCAGGGCCCATATCAACAAGCCCGACAAAGGTAGTTTGTAAAGGTTAGAAGAAGGGGCAAGGGTTGTGACAGCAAATGGACAACCGGTGGGCACACTTCACTGAAATCATTCACAGACCCAGATGACAGATCCCACGAACAAATGATTCCCACTATTGGCTTTCACATGCCACTAAAAGGTGAACTTTGTATGTCAATGAAGTCAATAAATCCCGATAATCAGCCATAGACCTAATACTTCACTTCAAAACAGGGCCATGTTGGGGTACCCTTTATGTTGCAATAAGGTGTATCTGTTCCCATCAGCTTCTTCCAAATGACTGCTCTCTGAAGGCTGCCACCTTATCTAAAATACTCACCACTGGAAGATTTCTTTTTCCTGGAGGCATTGGTAGTAAATCAAAGCACCCGTATTTACTCTCCTGAGTTTTGTGTTAGTGAAGTGGAATTGATTGGCAATCAATTCCAGATTAGAAGCACTTAAAGTTCTGGCACTCAGAATTCATCTTAACACAATGCTCCAGCCAGTCACATGCAGCTAGTTACTTAACAAATACTCTTGGAGGAAAGGAAAGAGGAAGAGTGAGACAAGGCTTGCTCACTCTCAGAAAGATGAACTGATATGGAATGTTAAAAAAAGAACTGGCCTCCTCAAGGCAGAACTATAATTTATTGTAATTAATAAAGATAATAATAACTCCTACTGTTTGGCATGGAGTTAACTAAGTGTTGTATAAGAACATTAGATGCGGCCAGGCACGGTGGCTCACGACTGTAATCCCAGCACTTTGGGAGGCTGAGGCGGGTGGATCACAAGGTCAAGAGATCGAGACCATCCTGGTCAACAAGGTGAAACCCCGTATCTACTAAAAATACAAAAAATTAGTCGGGCATGGTGGCGTGTGCCTGTAATCCCAGCTACTCAGGAGGCTGAGGCAGGAGAATTGCCTGAACCCAGGAGACATAGGTTGCGGTGGGCCGAGATTGCGCCATTGCACTCCAGCCTGGGTAACAAGAGCAAAACTCCGTCTCAAAAAAACAAACAAACAAACAAAAAAAGAACATTAGATGCACAATCACCTTTAATCTCTCACAACTTTAAAAGATCAATGTGATGACTGCTCCTTCCAAGTTGAGAACTCTTTGGCTTAGAGTTTATGTGGTATGGTTAAGATAGTGCAGGTAGGAAGTGATGGAGCTGGGGCTAGAGTCTAGAACTGCCTGATGCTAATGCCCTTAATCAATACTCACACTGTCCCCCACAGCTTTCTTCATTTGGAACCCCCGCTGCCCTCATCCCCTAAGCTTCCCAATCTTTCAAGATGCTGATCCAGGACCAGTACTTCCAGGAAACCTTCCACGAATATCTTCTATCCAATCCTTGGCCACTTGTAGCCCAAAGATCCTGCTCCCCCAGGGGCTGGCTGGTTAGTTTGCTTCTCCTCTTTCGAGGTCCTTCTGATGCAGTTGGGGTTGCAAGTACAACAAGGGCTGTCTAGAGAAAAGCCTTGATTCCAAATCACTTTTGCATTCGCTTTTTATTACATATATCTCATTTTCCGCTATAGGCTGGGAATTCTTTGAGAATGTCCTCTGCCTTTACAAGTGCCAACCTTGTACTGTGCTGTGCTCTCATAGCAGAGTTAATCCCTGAAGAATGTCTTTCCTAGGGCTCCATGTTAGCTGGCTTTCAGTTAATGGAGGCCATTTATAAGTCATTGGCGGATGGGTAGGAGGGAGAAACCAGAGTATTTCTTTCCCCCTCTGCTTGGGAGTCTCTGGCAGGGGCTGCCTCTCCTCCATGGCTCCAAATCCCATAGGACTGGCCTGCCCTCCAACTCAGGCATGGAATTGGCTTTCTGCTCTTATGTATCTCTACTTTGTCTCACTACTCCTTTTTCAGTTCCGAGCTTCCATCACTTGCCTATATTAAATTATCTGTTTTAGATACCTGTAGTGGTTCTGGTTTTCCTGGTTGGAACCTGATTATCTCAGTATATTTCTCAGCCCCATGGAAAATAGACTGGTTGTTCAATACATCTGTTGGAGGAAGAGATGAGTTGATTCAAGATGTGTTTGGAAACTAAGATAAAGAACCCCTTCTCCACTTTTTTTTTCTTGAGATAGGATCTTTCTCTGTTACCCAGACTGGAGCGCAGTTGCCTAAACGTGGTTCACTGCAGTCTCAACCTTCCATGCTCAGGTGATCCTCCCACCTTCGCCTACCGAGTAGCTGAGGCTACAGTCGTGCATCACTTCATCAGGCTAATTTTGTGTTTTTTGTAGCAACGTGGTCTTGCCATGTTGCCTGGGCAGGGCTTGAACTCCTGGACTCAAGCAATCCTCCCATCTTAGCCTCCCAAAGTGTTGGGATTACAGGCATGAGACACTGCACCCAGCCCCTAATTTATTTATTTACTTACTTACTTATTTTTGAGACAGAGTCTCACTCTGTCACCCAGACTGGAGTGCAGTGGCACGATCTTGGTTCACTGTAACCTCCGCCTCCTGGTTCAAGCAATTCTCCTGCCTCAGCCTCCCGAGTAGCTGGGGTTACAGGCGTGCACCACCACACCCAGTTAATTTTTGTATTTGTAGAAGAGACAGGGTTTCACCACATTGGCCAGGCTGGTCTCAACTCTGACCTCAAGTGATCCACCTGCCTCAGCCTCCCAAAGTGCTGGGATTACAGGCATGAGCCACCACACCCGGTCTCCTTTCCCTATTCTTAACAAAAGTCAGTGGCTCTACACATAAAAAACCAACTCTTGATAGTACGATTGCGTCAGGCAAGAACCATGGCAGTGACCAAGGAGCACTTACAAATGGACCTGTACATGCTGCTAGGCATTGAGGAGAAGGCGGCGGACAAAGAGGTGAAGAAGGCAGGTAGGCAGAAGGCCGTCTCCTGCCCCCCAGACAAAAATCCAGGTCATCCCAGAGCAGCTGAACTTTTCCACCAGCTTTCTCAGGCCTTGGAGGTGCTGACCCATCCTGCAGCCAGGGCTGCCTATGGCAAGGTCAGGAGAGCCAAGAAGCAGGCAGCAGAGAGGACCCAGAAATGATAAGAAAAGGAAGAAAGTGAAGCTTGATTGGGAGACCCGGGAACGGCAGGCCCAGGCCCAGGAGAGTGAGGAGGAGGAGGAGGAGGAGAGCCGGAGCACCAGGACACTCGAGCAAGAGATGGAACGCCTGAGAGAAGAGGGTTCCCCGCAGCCGGAGGAACAGAAGAGGCTCATCTGGAAGCAGAAACGCCAGGAGCGTGACCAGAGGTTGAGAGGAAAGACAGAAAACACCGAAGGCCAAGGAATCCCCAGACTAAAGCTAAAATGGAAGTGCAAGAAGGAGGATGAGTCAAAAGGTGGCTACTCCAAAGAAGTCCTTCTCTGGCTTTTGCAAAAGTAACGTGAGGTTCTCAACCTGGTACTTTCCAGTAAGAAGGCAGGCACTGCTGTGGTGGAGTTCGCGACTGTCAGGGCTGCGGAGCTGGCTGTCCAGAATGAAGCTGGCCTGGTGGATAACCCTCTGAAGATCTCCTGGTTGGAGGGACAGCCCCAGGACACCATGGGCCGCAGCCACCCTGGACTGTCAAAGGGCTCAGTGCTGTCGGAGAGGAACCGCGAGAGCCTCGTCATGATGCGCATGCGCCAGGCGGCCGAGCGGCAACAGCTGATCGCACAGATGGGCGGGAAGACCAGGAGGGGCCGCCCACGTAGCCCCACCCACCCACCAGCTACCTTTTCTTCAATGTCACCAATAAAAGTTGTTGTTGTTGTTAAAAAACCAACTCTCGGCCGGGCGCGGTGGCTCAAGCCTGTAATCCCAGCACTTTGGGAGGCCGAGGCGGGTGGATCACGAGGTCAACAGATCGAGACCATCCTGGTCAACAAGATGAAACCCCGTCTCTACTCAAAATACAAAAAATTAGCTGGGCATGGTGGCACGCGCCTCTAATCCCAGCTACTCGGGAGGCTGAGAATTGCCTGAACCCAGGAGGCGGAGGTTGTGGTGAGCCGAGATCGTGCCATTGCACTCCAGCCTGGGTAACAAGAGCGAAACTCCGTCTCAAAAAAAAAAA
>JAPYYA010002811.1:0-13557 GCA_028533165.1 Leontopithecus rosalia
TGATGGTGATGGTGGTGATGGTGATGATGATGGTGATGGTGGTCGTGATGGTGATGGTGATGATGGTGATGGTGATGATGATGGTGATGGTGGTGATGGTGATGATGATGGTGATGGTGGTCGTGATGGTGATGGTGATGATGGTGATGATGGTGATGGTGGTAATGATGGTGATGGTGGTGATGGTGATGATGATGGTGATGATGATCGTGATGGTGATGGTGATGGTGGTGATGGTGATGGTGATGGTGATGATGGTCGTGATGGTGATGGTGATGATGGTGATGGTGATGATGATGGTGATGGTGGTGATGGTGGCGGTGATGGTGATGGTGTTAGTGGTGATGGTGGTAGTGATGATGGTGATGGTGATGGTGAGGGTGGTGATGGTGATAATGATGGTGGTCATGATGTTTGTGACAGTGGTGTTGATGGTGATGACAGTGAGGGTGGTGATGATGGTGGTGGTGATGGTAATAGATGGTGGTGGTGGTAGCAGTGATTGTGATGATGGTTGTGGTGATGGTGGTGATGGTGATGATGGTGGTGATGATAGTGATGGTGGTCATGATGATGGTTGTGACAGTGGTGGTAATGATAATGGTGGTGATGATGATGGTGATGGTGGTGATGGTGGTGATGGTGGTGATGGTGACAGTGGTGGTGATGGTGATGGTGGTGATGAAGGTGATGGTGATGATGATGTGATGGTGGTGATGGTGATGGTGATGGTGTTGGTGGTGATGATGGTGATGCTGGTAATGGTGTTGGTGGTGATGATGGTGATGGTGGTGATGATAGTGATAGTGATGGTGGTGATGATGGTGGTGATGGTGATGGTGATGGTGATGGTGATGGTGGTATGATGGTGATGGTGATGATGGTGATGATGGTGATGGTGGTGATGATGGTGGTGACGGTGATGGTGATGGTGATGGTGATGATGATGGTGATGGTGGTGATGATAGTGATGGTGACGGTGGTGGTGATGGTGACGGTGGTGATGAAGGTGATGGTGATGATGATATGATGATGATGTGATGGTGGTGGTGATGGTGTTGGTGGTGATGATGGTGATGGTGGTAATGGTGTTGGTGGTGATGGTGATGGTGGTAATGGTGTTGGTGGTGATGGTGATAATGATGGTGGTCACAGTGATGGTTGTGACAGTGGTGTTGATGGTGATGATAGTGAGGGTGGTGATGGTGCTGGTGGTGATGATGGTGGTGGTGATAGTGGTGGCTAGTATTTATTTTCAAACCCATTCATTGTCTCCTTTAATCTTGCTACGTTAAATGGAAGGCCCTGTCTTAGAGATGGAGATACTAAAGTGCACAGAGGGGAAGGCAACTGCCTAAGGTCATTTGGCAGCCATGCTGAAGCTTTGGTTTAATTGATGGGCACCCTTGGCTAGGAAGGTCAACTCCAATGGGAATTCTAGTTCCATGAGTAACAGGTTTATTTTACACAAATTAATTTAATGAGACACTCCGGAGGGCTTGGCAATCACAATCTGGGGCTACCTGCCTTCCTCCCCAAGCCCTTCTCTCTCCACCCCTGCCTGAGGACCCTGGAGGGATGGGCACCTGGGCAAGATATGCCGTTTGGGAAAGGCTACAGTCCCAGGTGTGACCACCAGGTGGCAGAGCAGGTGCACCAAGCCCTGCCGCCGGCAGCCCCAGAAAAACAGAAAATAGAAATGAAAAATTCCTTGGCCTGGAAGCGGAAAGTCAGTTGGAGATTCCGGGAGCCTTCTGGCAGGTCCAGGAGGTTTGACCTTCTGCTGTAAGCAAAGCCTAGGGGTGTCCATGACCAGCAAAGGGCAGGGAAGAAGAAAAAACGTGAAAGCATATGGACAGAGGAAGGAGAAGGAATGGAAGTGCTTCCTGGACACCCTGGATTCCGGCAGCCACCTCCAGCCCAGAGATTTTCAAAGCAAGGCCGAGGACCGGTGTGGCGCATTCAGCTGGGGACTTACTTTGAACGGCACACTCCGGGCCCAGCCTACCCTGCAGCAGAGGCTTGAGAAACTGCATTCCAGCCAGTACTCCCACGGCTTCTGCCACATGCTAGGGTTTGCAAACCCCCACACAGCAACACGCTTCACTCCGCAGGCCAGAAACCAGCAGCCAGAGAGGGGAGGCCCCCACACCTCAGGGCCAGGCTACCCCCGACCGCACGGTGCTTGCTCAAACCAGAATGGGGTGCAGTTTTTTGCACATAAGATTCGGCCTGTGGGTTGCTTTGCACTGGGGGGGGGGGGAGTCTATCCAATGAGCCCCATCCTGCGGCCTCCTGTGCTTTAATTTGGGTTGGTTCTCCACCTCTCCAGTCCCTCTCTTTTTGCTGTTTTAAAATTCAGAATGATTTCCTGCCTGGAGAGGCTGAGGAAGGAAGGAGCCACAGCTTTGAAGCTCAGGGCAGAATCCGACCCCCAGCTTCCGGCTGGCCTCCATCCTGGCCGAGCTCCCCAAGCCCTCGGGGAGGGTCCGGACACCCACCCACACCTCACCCACACTTCCAGCACTCCTCAGAGTTCTCTCCAGAACTGACTCAGCCACTTCCCTCTCGCACGCTGGGCGGTGACTTCGGGCTGGCCCTCATTCTGACCCACATCCTGAATTCTAGCTTTTAGCCAGGATTTGGTCCATGACAGGCTGGAGGCCACATCACTGCTGCCCAGGGCACCGGAGAAAGCTCAGGCCGTGGCGTCTGGCTCCGATCGGGGCTGTGGCGCGTGACCTTGGGCGAGCTGCCTGCCCTCTCTGAGCCTCAGTTTCCTTGTTTGAGGGAACTGCACCGTTTCCTCCTGGGCTGCCGTAAGGAGGGAAGGAAGGGGTGCAGCCACGGGATAGGGCTGGCTTCACCCCACCTCACCCGGAACCTGAAAGCAGGGCTGGCCTCAGATGCTGGGTCACAGCGTCGTGATTCTGCTCACTTCCCCAACTGCCCACCTGCTCAGCTCCGGGCCCACAAGGGGCTTCAAAGAGATGCCAGGAAATGGTAGCCATGGTTTCCACTGGGGGAGCTTACTGTCTAATAATGGCAACCCAAAACCTCGGAATAGAAGCTTCCCGAAATAGTGAGTCTGCAAGCTGGTCTCCCCAGCACTGCCTGGTAGGAGGTTCGCATCAGGAAAGAAAAGAGCACAGGCTCAGGCCCTCCTGCCAGCTTGTGCCCACCCCACGTCCTCCCCCACACCCGCCCGCACCATCTCCCCAGCTAGGGAAGGCCCTTCCCAGGCCCCACATCTGGCTTCAGAGCCTTGAACGACTGTCAGGAGGGATGAAGTTTAGGCCGACCGTTTCCCGATTTAAAGGGCCTTCTAAAGATTTAAGAATGAGATCAGCTGGCCAGTGGGGAGTGGCTGAGGCCTCGGTCCTGAGAGGGGAACGCCTTCCTCACTCAGAAGCCCAGGCTGAGATTAAACTTTAGCCAACTCAGTGAGGCATCAGCCCCGCTGATGTTTCTTCCACAACTGTAGCTCAGTAACATCAAAGCACCCTATCTTTTTCAATGGAATCTACCTGGCTTTCACTTTTGGTGCTGGAGAACTCAGGATGAGGCTCAGCCCTCCCTGGTCCCCACTTGGTGGGCAGCTCAGATGCCCCAGGCAGCCCGGGCACCTCGACCTTTGTCCCTGTCACCCTTCCGCAGAGCACTGGGGCATTCACAGCTACTCCTGGAAACAGGATAAGGAGGAGTTTCCCCAAGGCATCACAGGGCTGCTTGGGACTGACTCAACTGGTTACTGGACAGTGCCCGCCCCCAACCCCGAGGGGCAGGAGGGCAGAAGGTCTTGGTGGCCCTGGATCCTGTGGCTGCAATCCGTTCCAAACAGCAGTTAGGTCAGCACCGCGCTCACCCCAGAGGCAGCTCCAACCATGGCGTTCTCGGAGCTCTTAGAGCAAGCTGGCGGTGCCGGCCTCTTCCAGATCCTGCTGCTGCTCACCTTCATCCTCCCCTGCTTCATGGTGTCCTTCCACATGCTCCTGGAGAACTTCTCAGCTGCTGTCCCAGGCCACCGATGCTGGACGCAATTGCTGGACAACGGCTCTGCGGTCCCCGCAAACATGACCCCTGAGGCCCTTCTGACCATCTCCATCCCGCCGGACCCCAACTGGGAGCCCCACCAGTGCCGCCGCTTCCGCCAGCCACAGTGGCAGCTCTTGGACCCCAACGCCACAGCCTCCAGCTGGAGCGAGGCCGACACAGAGCCGTGTGTGGACGGCTGGGTCTATGACCACAGCACCTTCACCTCCACCATCGTGACGAAGGTAGGGCCTCCCCCAGAGCCACTCGAGTCTGGCACCACGGAGGTCAGGGCCATGGATCACAGTGGGTCAGACTCAAAGGTCCCATCCTGGAAGGGACCTGCCTCCCCAGGCCCCGCTCACTCTCAAGCCTCTCAGCCCCTTGTCAGCCACATACAGGGGAGTGGGCGGCAGGGATCAGTCTACAGACCGGGCCAGCCCAGGCTTCTGGAGGTGCGGGGGGGCACCTGGGCGGGCACCTCTGAGTGCTGGCACCTGGACCGTCACCGGCCTCACCTGGTCCCGACCTTGCTGAAGCATCAGCTGTGACTCCAGGCAAGTTTGGCCAAGGAGACTTTTGGTCACCCCACACCCACTTCCGTGATGATGGCCCAGATTCAGACTGGGGCTCAGGTTGGTTCCAGGATGAGCAGGGAGCCTTCGAGAAGCGTCCATCCCACTGGTGAATTCGCTCCGTCGACATTTAACCCCTCCTAGCAGCAGAGCCAGCCCTCGCCCTGCACCTGCCAAGTGGTGGACACATTTCCAAATGTGTCCCAGCTGCCACAGCCTTGCCACCATCTTGTGGGGTGGGTCCTATGACTGCCGGGATTGAATCAGGCTCCAGGACACTCTAGCTGTGTGTCCTGGGACAGCCCCTTAACCCCTCTGTGTTTTTGTTTTCTCTCTTATTAAGTGGGGACTGTCATAGGACCCACCCCACTAGATAGTGGCAAGGCTGTGGCAGCTGGGACACATTTAGAAATGTGTCGGCCACTTGGCAGATGCTGCTAGGAGGGGTTAAATGTCAACCAAGCGAGTTCACCAGTGGGATGGACGCTTCTAGAAGGCTCCCTGCTCATCCTGGAACCGGAGCCCCGATCTGAATCTGGGCCATCATCACGGATCAGGAAATGGGCGTGGGGTGACCAAAAGTCTCTTTGGCCAAACTTTACTCAGGCTCCTGAGCCTTCTCCTGGGCCCATATGGACATTTCCTTGCAAAATCCAGTTTTAGCAAAGAACCCTGCTGAATCAGTTTAGCAAGAACCCCCTCCTCCCCCAGCCTTGACATCCCATCAGGTTCCTCATTCTCCGTTACCCCTAGGGTGATGCCAGGTCACCCTGGCCTGTCTCAGCAAGAAACCTGTTGGGTTAGTTCAGCCAGACCCTCCTCACTCCTGATTTCCCCCGGAGGCTGAACTGCCTGGAGTCACGGCTGATGCATCAGTAGGGCCGGGACCGGGCGAGGCTGGCGGGTGTCCAGAGGCCAGCATTCAGAGGTGCCCGCCCAGATGCCCCCCTCACTTGCGGGAGCCTGGGCTGGCCCAGTCCGTGAACTAATCCCTGCTGCCTACTCCCCTTTGTCCCCATCAGTGAGCATGAGGGACAAAAGCAAGGTTGCAAGGGTTGAGGAGGGGCTGCCTCCTTCAGGCAGGTGCCTCCTTCAGGCAGCCTCTTTCCAAAGAGGCTACACTGACGATGAGGCTTGGACGGCGAGAGCAGGAATCTGCGAAGGTCAGGAGCCCCACAGAGCAAAGGTCGTGCAGAGAAGCATGTCTGGGATTTGAAGGAGCAGAACAAGGCCCAGTGTAGCTGGGCACAGGTGCTGAGGGGCAGAAGCGGGTGTGGGAACGTGCTTTGGAGCTGTGATTTTCTTTTTCTTTTTTTCTGAAACAGTCTTGCTCTGTCACCAAGGTTGGAGTTCAGTGGTGAAATATGACTGACTGCACCTCTCACTTCTCAGCTCAAATGATCCTCCTGGCTCAGCCTCCCCAGTAGCTGGGACTATAGGCACATACCACCAGGCCCAGCTAATTTTTTTGTTTTTTGAGACTGAGTCTTGCTCTATCGCCCAGGCTGGAGTACAATGGCGCAATCTCAGCTCACTGCAACCTCTGCCTCCTGGATTCAAGCAATTCTCTTGCCTCAGCCTCCCAAATAGCTGGGGCTATAGGGGTGCGCCACCATGCCCAGCTAATTTTTGTATTTTTAGTAGAGAAGGGGTTTCATCATGTTGGTCAGGCTGATCTCGAACTCCTGATCTCAGGTGATCCACCCCCCTCGGCCTCCCAAAGTGCTGGGATTACAGGTGTGAGCCACTGTGCCTGGGATTTTCTTTTAAATGCAAAAGAACCTCATCCTCATCATCCTCATTGGAGGGTTTGGAGCCCGGAAGTGATTTGGTCTGACTTGCATTTTCAAGAGGTCACTTTGCAAGGTAGAGAAGCTCTGTTGGGGGATGAACCCCACCACTGGAGGCTACTGTAGTTGCCTGGGTGGGAGGGGGAAAGAGAGAGGTGGGGGGAGCTGTTGGGCCTCAGTGGAGGATGGACTTGGGGGCAGGTGTGGGGTGTTCAGGCAATGGGTGACCAGTCCTGGGATGTGGTGGCTCACGCCTGTAATCCCAGCACTTTGGGAGGCCGAGGCAGGCGGATCACGAGGTCAGGAGTTCAAGACCGACCTGGCCAAAATGGTGAAACCCCATCTCTACTAAAAATACAAAAATTAGCTGGGCGTGGTGGTGCACGCCTGTAGCCAGTTACTTGGGAGGCTGAGGCAGGAGAATTGCTTGAACCCAGGAGCAGAAGTTGCTGCAAGCCAAGATCGAGCCACTGCACTCCAGCCTGGGTGAGAGAGAGAGACTCCATCTTAAAAAAAACAAAACAGTGAACAGTGCCAAGCTCTCTCCAGTCAACCTCACTGCCGAGAGGGCCAGCTCATGGCCCCACCTCTAGAGAAGAGGATAGCCCAGCTGGGGCAGTGGCTCCCTGACGTCCACCCGGCCAGCTCTTAGCAGAGGCAGAAGCCAAGCCTGTGGACTCACCCCTGCCAGCCGATTCCTGCCCCTGCCCACCTTGCCTGCCACCCCACTGCCACCACTGCCAGATACTGCCGGACACAGCACATGCTGCTGCCAAACCTCTTTTTACCAATAAATTGATCATTTTCCTGCCACTTCTGCCCCTTCAAGGCCCTGCTGCCCGTTAGAGGCCGCCTTCTGCATGACTGCGTGGCTGGACCCGTAGTGTGGCCTCCACAAAGCTGCCAGATGCAGAGCCTGGTCGCATTCTGTCCTGCAGCTGGGCTTCCCGGGGGGCGTTGCAGCCCCGTGGCCAGCAGGCCCCTTCTACCTCTGTGACCTGGCAGTGGGAGTCCAGGGTGGCCCCTCAGCCGTACCCAGCCCTGCGATTCCACGCCCCGAGCTGAGCCGCTGCCACCTCCTCTTGCAGTGGGACCTGGTGTGTGGCTCGCAGGGCCTGAAGCCTCTGAGCCAGTCCATCTTCATGTCTGGAATCTTGGTGGGCTCCTTCATCTGGGGGCTCCTCTCCCACCGGTGAGTGCCTCCCCTCCTCCCAGCCCCAACTCCCTCAAAACAGAGTGGAAGACTGGGGGGCAGAAGGTTCAGAAGTGTCAGACCAACAGCCCACCCCTGCCTCCACCTCCCTCCTGCCGCCTCTGTTTCTTCCCTCCTCTGGCCATCCCCAAAACCCACAGGCTGTTCCGGGTCCCCACCTCAGCAAGGCCCTCCAGACCCGGCTTGGTTCCCCTCACAGGAGGCCACCAAGGCCACCCCGCTGCCCCTCCCTCTTCTACACTCCAGCCAGATGGTTACAGGCCTCCTCCATGTGGCTATATCGGACCCTGTGCTACAGAGCAGTCCTGGCTCCCCAGCCTTTGATTCTGTCCTTTGTCCCCAGGTCTCAAGGCCTTCCCAGAAGCCTCATCTGGGCCAAACACTGGCTAGGTGCAAGGGATGCCTCCGGCAGAGATGGGGGACAAGTTCCTGCTCACCCCCAGCTTGGAGCCAAGTGGGGCTCAGGATACAGGTCACCTCAGAACATGAGGCTGGGGCTGGCTAGGGGAACAGGGCACAGGTGATGGGCATACCAGGGCCGGCCGGCAGGACTGGAAATGTCTCACACCAGGCGATACTGAAGCTCAGGCCTGCTGGTGGGAAGAAGCGTCTCTTTGACATACTTTCCTCTCTTGGCTTCCAGAATATCCTCACTCCTGGTTTTCCTTCCACCTCCCAGGAAGCTGTTCCCACTTCCCCTCCTCCTGCTCCCCCTCCTCCTACCCCCTCCTCCCGCTGCCTCTTCTCCTGCTCCCCCTCCTCCCGCTGCCCCTCCTCTTCTTCCTGTTCTGAAAGCTGAGCTGCTGATTCCTCACCACCCGCCACTCCCCCAGCAGCCCCCTGCCCCCCGGACCCTGCTGCACCTGCGCTGTTCCCTGACCCCCTTCCCTCACCCCACACTCAGCCCAGACCCTTTTCCATCACAGCGTCCCGTTGCTGGAGCCCCCATCTCCTCTCACCAGGCGGGCTTCGGCCTCTCGCGGGTGTCCTCTGCAGTGGCCGTCCACGCTGCCACAGCACTAGTGACTTTGCAAAATCTTGGAGGTTGATCCAGTCGATAAAACCTGGCTTGAAGTCCTCCGAGGGCCCCACTGCACTGAGGACAGTCCCTTCCTGCTCACCTCCTGCCCTGCGCTGGACGTCCCCCAACCCCCAGCTCCACCAGCCTCCTCCTGGAGCCCCTCACCCGGCTACACAGTGCCTCAGTGACTGCACTTCACCCAGAACCTCCTGCCCACGCTGCCTGGTGCCCACACTCGGGCTGCAGCTCAACGCATTTCCTCTGGGAGGCCTTCCCAGGCCACGGAGCCAGAGACTCCCGCCTGCCCCAGACATGACTGTCCCACTCCGCCTTGCTCCCTCATCACAGTGTCTGGCTCTGACCATGCCCGGCTGGCTCAAGGCTTGCTGACTGTCCACGTCCCCACGAACATACAGGGACCCGGGGACTGTGCCCCAGAGCCCACCTCCACACCATGGCAGACACAGTCATTATTTCTCGAACAGAGGACTGCCTTCCCGCTCCCTCCTGCCTCCACCGTCCTGGCAGCAGCGCTGGGGTCTGACTACCGGAGTCTGAATCCCAGCCTTACCATTCCCAGCCTTGTCTTAGAAGGTGGATCTCTTCCCTTCTCTGAGCCTCAGTTTCCCCCAGCAGTGGGGACGCACCATGCAACTGTCATGAGGATGAAGCGAGTGTCCTTGCTCCTGGGTGCTGCTCAGACAGCCAAGGTCCGCCTCCCATCTCTGTTCTGAGCAGCACCGGCTTGAGTGGAGCTAAACGGGGTCTGCAGTTCAGGCTCAGCCGGCCTGGAGGTCATGGCGGCCCAGGGCACTCAGGCAGGGCGGAGGGCTCTGCTCCCCAAGAGCTGCCCTTCACAGCACACAGTGGGGAGCAGCAGCTGGCCAGGTCTCAGCCTCCCCACTCCCCCCCGGCCCCTTCCCAGTGTCTTGATTCGCATATCAGCCCTGTGAGGCATGTCCTTATGAATGCACTTGTGTGACAGATGGGGAAACTGAGGCTCAGAGATGTCAAGTCACACACCCAGGATCACCCAGTAAGGGCAGGAAGTGCCTTTTTTATGCATTTATTAGAGACAGAGTCTCATTCTGTTGTCCAATGATCATACCTCACTGCAGCCTCGAACTCCTGGGCTCAAGCCATCTTCCCCCTCAGCCTCCCAAGTAGCAGGGACCACAGACGCCTGGCTGTTTATTTATTTTGTAGAGACTAAAGTCTCACTATGTTGCACAGGCTGGTCTTGAACTCCTGGCCTCAAGTGATCCTCCAGCCTCAGCCTCCCAAAGTGCTGGGATTATAGGCATGAGCTACTGTGCCTGGCCCCAAATCCCTTTCTTAAACATGAGGCTAAACTGCCCCCTCCTGTGGCAGGGTACCTGCCACTTTTATAACAAAAGCACTCTGAGTGTGCCCGTAAACCTTCCAAGAAGGAGGAGCTGCCTGCAGGAGATCCCCCAGCTTCACTAAACTCCCAGAAGGCAGGCACCTGCCCACATACCCACCTCCTCAGGGGCCCCTCTCCAGCCCTGCGTGCTTCTCTCCTGTGACAGGCTTGGGCGGAAGCCGATGCTGAGCTGGTCCTGCCTGCAGATGGCTGTGGCGGGCACCGGCACCACCTTCGCCCCGACGCTCCTTATCTACTGCGGCCTGCGGTTCATGACCGCTTTTGGGATTGCCGGCATCTTCCTGAGTGCGCTGGTACTGAGTGAGTCCCCGGCTCAGTGCACTCCTGCCATGGGGGTGGGAGGGGAGGGGGAGAATGGGGCTCGGGCCGCCCAGGAGGCCTCACCTGCACGTGTCTGCATCCTTCAGTGGTGGAGTGGACTACGACCAGCAGGAGGCCTGTCACCCTGACCGTGTTGGCATGCTCCTTCAGCGCAGGCCAGGCAGCCCTGGGTGGTGTGGCCTTTGCCCTGCGGGACTGGCAGACCCTCCAGCTGGCAGTATCAGTGCCCTTCTTTGCCATCTTCCTGATATCCTGGTCAGTACAATGTGGAACCTTTCTTTAGGGGACCCAGGGTATGTGTTGGGGGGGTCCCCTCACTTTCACCTCCCTGGCTGGTGGTAGGTTCAGAGCTGTGGAGGGCCACAGAAGGGCAATGGCATGAGCGGGGCCCTCCCTGGGAAGAGACACGAAATTCACAGTTCTAGGCTGAAAAATGTCCATGGCTCCCATCCAGCCCAGACAGGCAATGATGGGCTGGCACAGCATTGGCTCAAATGTGATTTTAAAAATATATTTGTGCCGGGCGCGGTGGCTCACGCCTGTAATCCCAGCACTTTGGGAGGCTGAGGTGGGTGGATCACCTGAGCCTGGGAGTTTGAGACCAGACTGACCAGCATGGAAAAACCCCATCTCTACTAAAAACAGAAAATCAGCTGGCTGTGGTGGTGCGAGCCTGTAGTCCCAGCTACTCAGAAGGCTGAGGCAGGAGAATCGCTCGAATCTGGGAGGCAGAGGTTGCAGCGAGCTGAAATCGTGCCATTGCACTCCAGACTGGGCAACAAGAGCAAAACTCCATCTCAAAAAAAAAATTATACACACACACCACACACACCTGGTTGCTAACATTTAAGAATCAGAAGATTTTTTTTAAAACAAAAGCAGTATTTTTACCTTCTCTGGAAAAACTGTAAGACGCAGGGGCACTGGGTGGAACTTTGGCCACAGAGGAAGCACCGCTCTCGCAGTCCCCCAGGTCCCACCGCCGCCTCCCCTGCGCTGAGGCTGTGGGCATCATCCTTCCCCAATGCTTGCACCAGCCCCCACCCAGCAGCTTCACTCCTTACATACAGTGGGGACCAACGTGGATATTAAAATAGATCGTTGCCATTATAATTTTAGGGGCTGCAAAAACCCCAGGTCTGGAAAGCCCTCCTTGGGTTGACTGAGGAAGGAGACACAGACAGGCGCAGAGGATCCTAGGTGCAGGAGACACACAAGTGAGAAAACAGACAAAAGCCACTGACCCCACACAGCTGACGTTCCACAAACAGACCAATACATGAGGAGGAAGGCCATCACGTGTTTACAGTTAGGCCAGCCCCACCGCACCGATCAGGAGTGCACCAGGCGCAGTCCATCACACCATGTGCGTATTAACACATCTTCTAATGAGGAAGATGATGTGATTCCTGCCATGTTCAAATGAAGGACTGAGGCCCAGAAAGGTGAAGTCACTCACCCAAAGTTACCCACAGCCGGTGAATGCCAGAGGCAGGATTTGAACCCAGGCAGGCTAACTCTTCACCACTATGGCAAACTGCCTCCAGAAGTCCTCTTTAGCTTCCCTGCAAAGAGGGATGAGAGCCAGTGGGCGGGGCAGCTCCTGCGCCATCCACCAGGAAAATGCTTCTCCCAGCCCATCTGCCCCTGAGGTTAGGGAGAAGCAGACTGGTTTTATAAAATCACCTGGTCCTGCCTGAGGATGTTTAAACATGCTTTTTAAAAAAGAAAAAAAACAGTCTGGGCACAGTGGCTCATGCCAGTAATCCCAGCACTTTGGGAGGCCGAGGTGGGCAGATCATGAAGTCAGAAAATCGAGACCATCCTGGCTAACATGATGAAACCCCATCTTTATTAAAAAGACAAAAAATTAGCCAGGCATGGTGGCACATGCCTGTAGTCCCAGTTACTCAATAGGCTGAAGCAGGAGAATCGCTTGAACCCAGGAGGTGGAGGTTGCAGTGAGCTGAGACCATGGGACTGCACTCCAGCCTGGGTGACAGAGCAAGGTTCTGTCTTAAAAAAAAAAAAACACCAAGTGACCTTTCTATCATAGAAATGGACCCACAATCACTGGTGAAGCTGCTAGCTCTAGGGCCGCCTGTGCCCTGGCTGTGTGCAGGGCTCAGGAAGGCAGGCTCCTGGCAGCCAGTCGAGCCAGATGAAGGTGGCTCACTTGGGAAGGTGGGTGGCCAGGCATTGGGACTCAGCTTTATTCTGAAACCTTTGGGGACTGCCAGGCTCCTGGCTGGGCAGCAGCGGTACAGAAGCATCTGCCTCGTCACTCGTCTCAGCTGGAGGATCTGTCCCACTGCCCCTTTCCGCCCCACCCCGGGGAGAGCCCAGTGTGCACTCCCAGCTATACACCTGCCTCATTACAGGTGGCTGCCAGAATCCGCCCGGTGGCTGATTATTAAGGGCAAACCAGACCAAGCACTTCAGGAACTCAGAAAAGTGGCCAGGATAAATGGCCACAAGGAAGCCAAGACCCTGACCATAGAGGTGAGATGTTGCTGTTTGCAAGACTCGACCTGGGACAGGAATTATCCACTGATGGATAATCCACGTGGCCTCTAACATCAGCACCACCCACTCCAGTACCACCCCCACTCCACAGCCACAAGCACCACCCCCAGCATCTCCACAGACACCACCAACACCGCATCACCACTTCCACGCCTCCATCACCTTCACTAAACCTTCACTGGTGATGGTATCAGCAATGCCGATACCATCACCAACAGCACCACCACTGTCCACACCACCAACACCCCATCACCACCTCCACACCTCCATCACCACCAGCAATGCCGATACCATCCCCAACAGCACCACCACCGTCCACACCCCCACCACCTTCACCACCAACACCCCATCACCACCTCCACACCTCCATTACCTTCACCAACACCCCATCACCACCTCCACACCTCCATCACCTTCACCACCAACACCCCATCACCACCTCCACACCTCCATTACCTTCACCACCAACACCCCATCACCACCTCCACACCTCCATCACCACCAGCAATGCCGATACCATCCCCAACAGCACCACCACCGTCCACACCCCCACCACCTTCACCAACACCCCATCACCACCTCCACACCTCCATCACTACCAGTAATGCCGATACCATCACCACCACCACTACCACTGTCCACACCCCACCACCTTCACCACCAACACCCCATCA
>JAPYYA010002812.1:0-13557 GCA_028533165.1 Leontopithecus rosalia
TCAACGACCTATAAATAGAAATTCCATTTGACCCAGCAATCTCATTACTGGATATATATCCAAAGGACTATAAATTGTTCTACTATAAGGACACATACACACGAATGTTCATTGCCGCACTGTTTACAATAGCAAAGACCTGGAATCAACCCAAATGCCCATCGATGATAGACTGGACAGGGAAAATGTGGCACATATACACCATGGAATATTATGCAACAATCAAAAACAATGAGTTCCTGTCCTTTGTAGGGACATGGATGAACCTGGAGAACATCATTCTCAGCAAACTGACACAAGAACAGAAAATGAAATACCGCATATTCTCACTTATAGGCAGCTATTGAACAATGAGAACACATGGACACAGGGAGGGGAGCACTACACACTGGGGTCTGTTGGGGGGGAATAGAGGAGGGACAGCAGGGGATGGGAAGATGGGGAGAGATAGCATGGGGATAAATGCCAGATATAGGTGAAGGGGAGGAAGGCAGCACATCACACTGCCACATGTGTACCTATGCAACAATCTTGCGTGTTCTTCACATGTACCCCAAAACCTAAAATGCAATAAAAAATAGTAAAATGAACACAAAAAAACCACCTCCTGGATTTATTGATTTTTTGAAGGTTTTTTTTTGTGTCTGTATATCCTTCATTTCTGCTCTGATCTTAGTTATTTCGTGTCTTCTGCTAGCTTTTGAGTTTTTTTGATCTAGTTCCTCTAGCTCTTTCAATTTTGACAATAGGTTGTCGATTTTAGATCTTTCCTCTCTTCTCTGGTGGGCATTTATTGCTATAAATTTCCCTCTAGACACTGCTCTAAATGTGTCCCAGAGACTCTGGTACATCGTGTCTTCATTCTCATTGGTTTCAAAGAGCATCTTTATTTCTGCCTTCATTTCATTGTTTATCCAGTCAATATTCAAGAGCAGGTTGTTCAGTTTCCATGAAGTTGTGCAGTTCTGAGTTAGTTTCTTAATTCTGAGTTCTAATTTATTGCCTGTGGTCTGAGAAACTTTGTTATGATTTCTGGTCCTTTGCATTTGCTGAGGAGTGATTTACTTCCAATTATATGATCAATTTTAGAGTAGAGGCAACGTGATGCTGAGAAGAATGTGTATTCTGTGGATTTGGGGTGGAGATTTTTGTAGATGTCTATTAGGTCTGCTTAGTCCAGTTCTTAGTTCACGTCCTGGATATCCTTGTTAATTTTCTGCCTTGTTGATCTGTCTAATGTTGACAGTGGAGTGTTAAGGTATCTCACTATTATTGTGTGGGAGTCTAAGTCTCTTTGACTTTAGACTATTGTGTAGGTCATTAAGAACTTGCTGGCTGGGTGCGGTGGCTCAAGCCTGTAATCCCAGCACTTTGGGAGGCTGAGGTGGGTGGATCACGAGGTCAAGAGATCGAGACCATCCTGGTTAACATGGTGAAACCCTGTCTCTACTCAAAATACAAAAAATTAGCTGGGCGTGGTGATGCACGCCTGTAATCCCAGCTACTCGGGAGGCTGAGGTAGGAGAATTGCCTGAACCCAGGAGGCGGAGGTTGCGGTGAGCCGAGATCGCGCCATTGCACTCCAGCCTGGGTAATGAGAGTGAAACTCCGTCTCAAAAAAAAAAAAAAAAAAAAGAACTTGCTTTATGTGCCTGGGTGCCCCTGTATTGGGTGCATATATATTTAGGATCATTACCTCTTCCTGATGCATTGATCCTTTTACCATTATGTAATGGTCTTCTTTGTCTCTTGATCTTTGTTGTTTTAAAGTCCATTTGATCAGAGACTAGGATTGTAACTCCTGTGTTTTTTTGCTCTCCATTTGCGTGATAAATCTTTCTCCATCCCTTTATTTTGAGCCTATGTGTGTCCTTGCACATGAGATGGGTTTCCTGAATACAGCACACCCATGGTTCTTGACTTTTTATCTAATTTGCCAGTCTGTGTGTTTTGACTGGGGCAATTAGCCCATTTACAATTAAGGTTAATATTGTTATGTGTGAATTTGAAACTGCCATTTTGATACTAGCTGGATGTTTTATCTGTTAGTTGACACATTTTCTTCATTATGCCAATGGTCTTTACCATTTGGTACATTTTTGGACTGGCTGTTACTGTTTGTTCCTTTCCTTGTTCAGTGCTTCTTTCAGGAGCTCTTGTAAGGCAGGCCTTGTGACAAAATCTCTCATCAATTGCTTCTCTGTAAAGGATTTTATTTCTCCTTCACTTATGAAGCTTAGTTTGGCTGGATATGAAATTCCAGGTTGAAAGTTCTTTTTGTTAAGAATGTTGAATATTGACAGTCACTCTCTTCTGGCTTGTAGGGTTTCTGTGGAGAGATCCACTGTGAGTCTGATAGGCTTCCCTTTATGGGTAACCCGATTTTTCTCTCTGGCTCCCCTTAGCATTTTCCCCCTCATTTCAACCTTGGTGAATCTGACAATTATGTGCCTTGGTGTTGCTCTTCTTGAGGAATATCTTTGCGGTGTTCTCTGTGTTTCTGTGATGTGTATAGTGGCCTGCCTTGCTGGGCTGGGGAGTTCTGTATAATATCCTGAAGAGTGTTTGTTTTCCAGCTTGGATTCACTCTCTGTGTCACATTCAGGTACACCTATCAAATGTAGATTAGGTCTTTTCAGATAATCTTATATTTCTTGGAGGATTTCTTAATTTCTTTTCACTCTTTTTTCTCTATTCTTGCCTTCTCCTTTTATTTCATTGAGTTGATCTTCAGTCTCTGATATCCTTTCTTTTGCTTGGTCAGTTCGGCTTTTGAAACTTGTGTATACTTTGTGAAGTTCTCTTGTGTTTTTCAGTTTCATCAAGCTGTTTATATTCTTCTCTAAGCTGTTTATTCTAGTTAGCATCTCAACTAACCTTTTTCTAGGGTCTTAGTTTCTTTGCATTGGGTTAGCATGTGTTCTTTGAGCTCTGAGAAGTTTGTTATTACTCACCTTCTGAAGCCTCTGTCAATTCATCAGATTCATTCTCCATCCATCTTTGATCCCTTGCTGGTGAGAAATTTTGTGATTCCTTGGAGGAGAGGCATTCTGGTTTTTGGTGTTTTCATCCTTTTTGCCCTGTTTTTTTTCCCATCTTAGTGGCTTTATCTACCTGTGGTCTTTGTAGTTGGTTACTTTTGGATGGGTCTCTGAGTGGACATCCTTTTTGTTGATGTTGAAGCTATTTCTTTCTGTTTCTTAGTTTTTCTTTGAACAGGCTTCTCTGCTGTAGAACTGCAGGAGGTCCACTCCAGACCTGCTTGCCTGGGGATCACCCATGGGGGCTGCAGAACAGTAAGGGTTGCTGCTGGTTTATTCTTCTGTTGTCTTTGTCCCAGAAGGGTACCCGCCAGATGTTGGTCTGAGCTGTCCTTTATGAGGTATTTCTTTGGGTTCAGCAAGCTGCTTGAGGAGACAGTCTGTTCCTTCTAGGAGTTCAAGTGCTGTGCTGGGAGCTTCATTGTTCCACACAGAGCTGCTTGGCAGGTACCTTTAAGTCTGCTGCAGTGGAACTCATATCCACCTCTTTTCCTAGGTGCTGTGACCTGGGAAGGTTGGCTTTATTTATAAGTTTCTGATGTGCTGCTGCCTTTCTTGAGAGATTCCCTGCCCCGTATGGAGTAGTCTAGTCACAGTCTGCCAGCAGAGGTGTTGCTGAGCTGGTGCAGGCTCTGCCCAGCTTCTGTGTGAACTGCTTCAGTATTTCAGACTGCCCCGGTAGCAGCAGATGCTCTTCCCCACACTGAGCTGGATCGTCCTGGGTCAAGCTGCACTTGCTGTGAAACTCTCTATCCAGAGCATTTCAGATTGCTTGTTTTGTGGAGGTGGTACCTGCTGAGCCAGATCACCTGGCTTCCTGACTCAGCCCCCTCCCTTTCAGATGAATGGGTGGCTCTGTCTTGCAGGCATTCCAGGCACCAGTTGAAACAGCTGCCCAGATTTGTGTGAGTTTTTGTGTGCCAACCCATGGCACTAGTCATGCTGAAAACTTGTGGTGCTTTTGGCCCCAGAATCTCCTGGTCTGTGGGCAGTGAAAACTTGTTTGGAAATACAGTGAGCACTCACCCTCTGTGTTGTTCTTGCTGGGAACTGCACTCTGCAGCTGTTCCTATTCAGCCATCTTCGCAATATTTTTCCTGATCCTGTCTTTAAAACTTAGGCTAGTATTTAATTTATTGTTAAGTATTTCTAACTACATGTAAAGGTTACATTAATATGAAGTTATCTAACAACTGTTGATGCTGTTTGCATTTTTTCAATCTATTTAGTTAAGGTAATTTTTAATAGCTATTTCTATTTCCCATGTAATGTTACCCCCTCTCTCTTTTAAATGATGAGGAGCTAATTTTAATTTTTCTTAAGGTTTCAGATTACTAGGTGTACTGTCAAGAGCAAAGCTGTTCATATTAGTTGAGAATATGCTAATGTTAGAGGTACTTCTCCAGGAAAACTAGCTGACTCAGGAGTGGGATGGGATCCAACAATGACAACTTAGCCTGGGATCTTTCAAGGAATCTAGCATTGACCAGTGGAACCCCCTTAATGAGGCTATCCTTGCTTTAGATTTAGACTTAGGTAACAGCAAACATTGTTTCATGACTTATTGAAACTATGTTTCATCCTCACTTTTGATAACTTTTTATTTTTTAGGGTGTTTCCAATACAACTTTGAAATACAAAGGCATACATTTTGGCAACTCTTCAGGAAGACAAGAGTTACCTAAAAAGTCAAGTCCTGGTCCTGGGCAGTATGATATAGTCCAGTAAGTAAAAAAATATAGTATACCTTTAATATAGCTCTTGACTAGAAAAGTATTCTAATAATTCAGACTAGGCTATGCTATAAAGAAAAGACAAATTAGTATGAAAAAATCCCAGAAGTGTTATATTTTGGTGTAACCTATATGAAAGTTATTGGTTTTTTTAATAACCTAAATCTTGTGCTACCTACTATATATGCATTAACACATTTAATCTTCACAGCAAGCTTCGCATAGTTAATATAGTTATATCTATTTTATCAGTGAAAAACCCAAGGTTTAAAGGGGATAAATAACATATTCCAGTTCATACAGCTATTAAATGGCAGAGCTAAAGTTAAATTGATGCCTGTTTGATTACACAGCCCATGTATCCATGTACTTAAATATACTGTCCTTAATTATAAAGTAGACAAATGATCAGAGAAAATGTAAAAGAAGGTGACCCAAAATTCTGCATTTTATCTCTGGCTCTCATCTTCAATCCTCTGACTACATGATGGATTTAGGAGGTATTCTCAGTCAGTGTAAGTCAGAATATATTTATGAAGAAATACATTTCTGGCAAAGTAAATCTATTTTCTCTTATTCCTACAGTGAGGCCTTAGACATGAGTTCATGAAAGGGAAAATTGAGTAGCAAATACCATGTTGTCCTCAGAATCTACTACCTTTTCTCATAATTAGATTTTAAGAGTCCAGCTTATCTGCCTGATTCTTTCTCTCTTATAGCATAAATTTTCTCCCGAGAAGCTGCAGAGTGATTACATACTCAATTAATTTGCTAGACAGATCAGACATATCTGTATACTAGCAGTGGATGTATTTTAGGATCTTGCTTGGACTCCCCTGCTACTGTTCATTCATTGAGTAAACATTGTTTGAATTCTTGCTATGTGCCAGTTCTGAACTTAATAACTTAGAATAACAAGAATAAAACATGGCCCTTGTTTTTGGGAATTTGTACTTTAATCCATTATCTCATTCATTTTTTTACCCTCTTAATATGGAATATATACCTTGGTATTTTTATTCTTTCAGTACAGTAGTTATGCTAGAATATTAACATGCATATTTAGCTTAATTAAGTCTTTGCTTAATAATACAGTTGTTATTCAAAACAAGACAAGATCTGTAGAATACTCTAACATATATCATAGTCTTCTTGACATATGCTTTTGTTCTTCGATATTTTAATCCTATCCTCTTCTTCTGCCAGATTGGCTGGTTTGTGTGCATGCTCTCTCTCTCTCCCTCTCCCCACCTCTCTCTCTCTCTTTCTCTCCCCCCCCTCCTCTCTCAATCTGGCCCTCTCTCTCACCTTCTCTCCTTCCTCTCTTCTCACTTGTACTGAGGTTTAAGTAATATAAGTGAAAATTCATCTTTTAAAATGTATGTAATTCTGTGGTGATTGTTTTCCACCCATTTCACTATACTTCTGACTGACTACCCCAGGTATAGTCAGGGGTAAGCAGTGTTGGCAGATTCTGGTTGGTGGTTTTTCCTACATCTGTTTTACTTCCCCCAACCTTGTCCCACTCTCATTCTTCCCCCATTTATTGTGCTGTTGCTTTATTTGATCTTTGTTATTTCTCCTGTATTTCCCCTTCTTCCATTTGTACTTTAACTTTTTGAAGAACTGTATTAATATAGATTGCATTCCTGACTGCTTCAGTCATTTCACCATTTTAGTAATTTGTTTGCTCTTTAATTTAACTGCTTTCACTGTATCTTTTACTTGGAGTTGTCTTAGTTCCTTCTGGCAGTTGACATTTTCTACGTTTTTCTTTTTTGGACTTTTTGTTTTATTTAGTTAGTCAGGATTATTCTTGGAGTCTTGATTCAGTACAAAAGTAGTGATATTTGGTCACTTTAAATGAAAGATAAGTATAAGGATCTCTTTTTGGGAACAATACAGACCTAAATGATTTGTGATATTTCTGATATTTCATATATAAATTTCTTATCCATAAACCTTTTTGAAGATTGAAAGCAAGTTTATTTGTTTTTTTTTGGTTTGTTTTGTTTTTCTTTTTATTTGTTGAGTTTTTAGCAAATAATAATCAGTAAGGAAGTGAGCATTTAGTAGTGAGTGAGATGGTAGGTGCTTATTAAATCATAGCACTGCTGAACAAAGAAAGTAAGAGTAATTGCATAACTTTGTGTTCTATATATGTATATATATTTATATTTTAATTTATATATATATTTTACTGCATTTTAAGTTTTGGGGTACATGTGAAGAATATGTAAGATTGTTGCATAGGTACACACACGGCAGTGTGGTTTGCTGCCACACTTATATCCCAATAACTTATATCTGGCATTTCTCCCCATGTTATCCCTTCTCAATTCCCCACCACCTGCTGTCCCTCCCCTAGTTCCCTCACACAGACCCCAGTGTGTGATGCTCCCCTCCCTGTGTCCATGTGTTCTCATTGTTCAACACCCGCCCATGAGTGAGAACATGTGGTGATTGATTTTCTGTTCTTGTGTCAGTTTGCTGAGAATGATGGTTTCCAGGTTCATTCCTGTCCCTGCAAAGGACATGAACTTATAGTTTTTGATGACTGCATAGTATTCCATGGTGTATATGTGCCATATTTTCCCTGTCCAGTCTATCATCGATGGGCATTTGGTTCGGTTCCAGGTCTCTGCTATTGTAAACAGTGCTGCAGTGAAATTCGTGTGCATGTGTACTTATAATAGAATGCTTTATAATCCTTTGGATATATACCCAGTAATGGGATTGCTGGGTCAAATGGATTTAGGTCCTTGAGGAATTGCCACATTGTCTTCCACAATGGTTGAACCAATTTACACTCCCATCAGCAGTGTAAAAGTGTTCCTATTTCTCCACATCCTCTCCAGCATCTGTTGTCTCCAGATTTTTTAATGACCATCATTCTAACTGGTGTAAGATGGTATCTCTCAATGTAGTTTTGATTTGCATTTCTCTAATGACCAGTGATGATGAGCATTTTTTCATATGTTTGTTTGCCTCATGTATGTCTTCTTTTGTAAAGTGTCTGTTCATATCCTTCACCCACTTTTGAATGGGCTTGTTTGTTTCTTCCTTGTAAATCAGTTTTAGTTCTTTGTAAATTCTGGATATCAGCCCTTTGTCAGATGGGTATATTGCAATTTTGTTTTTCTCATTCTGTTGGTTGCTGATTCACTCTAATGACTGTTTCTTTTGCTGTGCAGAAGCTCTGGAATTTAATTAGATTCCATTTGTCTATTTTGGCTTTTGTTGCCAATGCTTTTGTTGTTTTGATCATGAAGTCCTTGCCTACTCCTATGTCCTGAATGGTTTTGCCTAGATTTTCTTCTAGGGTTTTTATGGTGCCAGGTCTTATGTTTAAGTCTTTAATCCATCTGGAGTTAATTTTAGTGTAAGGTGTCAGGAAGGGGTCCAGTTTCTGCTTTCTGCACATGGCTAGCCAGTTTTCCCAACATGATTTATTAAACAGGAAATCATTTCCCCATTGCTTGCTTTTGTGAGGTTTGTCAATGATCAGATGGTTGTAGTTGTGTGGTGTTGCCTCCGAGGCCTCTGTTCTGTTCCATTGATCTATATCTCTGTTTTGGTACCAGTACCATGCTGTTTTGATTTCTGTAGCCTTGCAGTATAGTTTGAAGTCAGGTAGCGTGATGCCTTCAACTTTGTTGTTTTTGCTTAGAATTGACTTGGCTATGTGGCATCTCTTTTGGTTCCATGTGAAGTTTAAGGTGCTTTTTTACAGTTCTGTGAGGAAGGTCATTAGATGGGGACCTTGTGGGGTCATTGATGGGGATAGCATTGAATTTGTAAATTACTTTGGGCAGTATGGTCATTTTCATGATATTGATTCTTCCTAACCATGATCATGGATTGTTTCTCCATCTGTTTGTGTTCTCTCTTATTTTGTAGTTCTCTTTGAAGAGGTCCTTTACATCCTGAGAGGTTAGTTGTATTCCTAGGTATTTTATTCTCTTTGTAGCAATTGTGAATGGTAGTTCATTCTTGATTTGGCTCTCTTTAAGTCTGTTATTGGTGTATAGGAATGCTTGTGATTTTTCACATTGATTTAGTATCCTGAGACTTTGCTTAAGTTGCTTATCAGTTTCAGGGGATTTTGGGATGAGATGATGGGGTCTTCTAAATACTGCAAATAGAGACAATTCAAATTGCCTCTATTTGCAGATGACATGATTGTATATTTAGAAGACCCCATCATCCTCCTTTCCTAATTGAATACTCCTTATTTCTTTTTTCTTGCCTGATTGCTCTGGCTAGAACTTCCAATACTACATTGAATAGGAGTGGTGAAAGAGGGCATCCTAGTGCCAAATTTCAAAGGGAATGCTTCCGTGATTTGCCCATTCAGTATGATATTGACTATGCATGTGTTATATATTTTTTAATCTGCTTATGTTCTGTATAGTTTGTTGGAAATGTTGGGTAGCAGATTTTTTTTTTGACATTCTCTGTGAAATAGAAAAAATAGTAGTGTAGTCTGTATATCCAGTTTAAATGTGATTCTTGTAATAATACTAGCTATCAGTTATTGCATGCTTATTATGAGCCCTGTTGGCATTAACCACCTTATTTTATGTATATTATCTATATTAATTGTTGCAACCTTGAGAACTTGTTATCACTATTTCCAATGACCAGATTCCAATTGCCAGTTTCATCAGGGGATGAATCTGAAGCTTAGAGAAGTTAGCTGATTTGCATAAGGTTATATAACCAGTAGCTAGCAATGCTGGGATCTTATTGGGCTGTCTAACTCCCAAGATTGGGCTCTTATTCACTGCTTATTTAGTTTTTGATTCTTTCTTGAGGTTTCCTGAATTTCAATGAAAAGAAGTTTCCCTTTTATTTTCAAAGATCTTTATGTCCTTTTCTGATTATATTTTGATATAGATAGCACAGGGCTATTTTCCTCTTATTTTGGTAATTGTTGAAATATCAAGGGATTTGGAATTTAATGGTACATAGAATACATGGGAAACTTTTTAAAAATTGATTTTAATTCCTTTGGATGTGAATAACAGAAATAAAACTTTTTTTTGGAGTTAACTTTTTATTCAATTCATGATGTAAATACCAGATCTTATTTTCTTTTTGTAATAATTATTCAAATAGGTGTACAATAATGCTCTGATTGGAAAAAAGCATAACTAACCAACAAAACAAATACATTTACAAAATTTTGAGTTTATTGGTCTAATACACCTAGATGATCTTTTAATCCCATACTTTAAAAGCAGGACATGTTGCTGTAGAAAGAATTTCTTTGCTTACATAAATATTTAGATTTAAATTTGAGAACTCTTAATTTCTGTTTGAATTTTCTAAAGGAAAAAGACATCATATTATGAAAATGTGAACATAAAGAGAGATCAACAACAAAGTCATTGCTCATTTATCCCACGATTATATGAAATAATAGTGTTGCAGGCGAAAAAAAAGGTAAGTTGAAAAGTGACTGTTGCATGTATTTTCCCTGATTTTAAGATCACTGAATCCTATTATCACAAGGTTAGTGTGCTCTTTGATCTAATTCATAGTTAAATTGTCATTCAATGAATATTGTAGAAGGAACTGTATTTATTCTCTCTGTCAAGTGGTTGTTGTCTCTTCTTAAAAACCTCCTTAAAAAGAACTCATGACTCCTAAGTTGATTTTTAAAATAATTTTTTTCTACGTAAGCATGCAAGGAAAATGAAACAAAGGGGTGGAACTCAAAACTCTCTGTGGGTTTTCAAAAGCCAAATTTTACAACCCCTACAATATTACCATTTACTACCAGCTTTTTTCTGACACAGTTAGATGTAAGAGGCCTCTAACTGGATTAAACTCTGTGAAAATAAGCCTGTTAATTACAGGATCAAATCTCATCCTGGACCCAGTTCCATTTCTGTCTGAGGGACCAAAGGACACAAGTGAGTCCTTGCAGGTACCTTGCCTGTTCACTCAGCGCTCCTGGGGGTTGTTCAAAGGTCTACTTTGGACCCCGCTTCTGACACCTTCTGTTAAAAGAAAAGCTTTAGCCGAATTTAAAGGAGTGTGATTGAGCAATGAATGATTTGCGAACTAGGTAGCCCATAAAATCACAGTAAATTCACAAGGACTCCAGGGATGCCCTTTGGTCAGAATAAATTTATAGATAAAAAAGGGAAATGACATACAGAAATTCGAAGTGAGGTATAGAAACAGCTGGATTGGTTACAGTTTGGCATTTGCCAATAATATTTGAACACAGTTTGAACACTCAGCAGAGTATGAGTTGGTTGAAGTATGGCTGCTGGAATTGGTCAAGACTCAGCTATTGTTACAGGTGCATACCGCAAAGTTAGGTATTCAGTCTTGTTTACCTATTAAGTTAGGTCGCACTTCGTTCACAAGGACACAGGTATGGAAGTACAGAGTCCTTCTAAGGCCATATTTAGTTTTCTTTAACAATAGTAATGCTAGATATCTTGGGGTGTTAGGGGAGTAGGTCGAAAAAGATGTGACTGTTCTAAAGAGCTGCAGATTTGATTGCTTCTTGGTGTGTTCCCTTCTAGTGAGATCTAATACACAGTTTAAATTTGACTATATGTAAGGCCAGTTTACCTCTAATAACATATGTGCTTTGAAATATATAATAAAAAAATGTGAGTTTACCCAGAGCTTGTTCATCTGTTATTAAATGTAATGTGACTCTTTCTTTTGAAAATCAGCTCTGTGAAAACAAGTCTGACAAAATAAGAATTTTAAGTATCATAGAAAATTTATAATTAAACCAGAAATGTGAAATTATTATTAGTTTTACATATTTAGTATAATATCAAACTAATAAATGCTTGGCTTAAAATTGAAGATTTGCACAATGACTTTTTCTATCACAATATCTTAAAACTAGAGAAATAAAAAGAATTGCTTTTTATTTCTTTACCTTATTATAAGTAATAAAAAGAATAAGAAATTAAATTGAATGAACTGGTTGAAATATAGGGGTTTTATTATATGTAGCATTTTCTTATTATCATAGCAATTATTTGTTCCTAAGGTGTAAAACATTTTCATTTAAGTTTTCAGCCGATGAAGGAAGATGGACCCTTATTTATTCCCTAAATTCCAATTTTTTTGGCTTGTATAATGCTAAATCTTGGTTCCCGTGATTGTTTTGAAATGGAACCATGAAATATTCCATTATTTTATTATGTACACAACTAAATGCTGACACTGAGTGTGCATGTGTGCATATGTGTGTGTATAGGCAAGCAAGTAGGAAAAGGCAGGGGAGACTTAAAAGTGAATTTGGGATGCTGGAGAGGATGTGGAGAAACGGGAATGCTTTTATACTGTTGGTGGGAGTGTAAATTAGTTCAACCATTGTGGAAGACAATGTGATGATTCCTCAAGGATCTAGAAATAAAAATACCATTTGACCCAGCAATTCCATTACTGGGTATATACCTAAAGTATCATAAATCATTCTATTATAAAGACACATGCACCTGTATATTTACTGTGGCACTGTTTACAATAGTAAAGACTTGGACCCAACCCAGATGCCCATCAATGATAGATGGATAAAGAAAATGTGGCACATATACACCATGGAATACTATGCAACCATAAAAAATGATGAGTTCGTGTCCTTTGTAGAGACATGGATGAACCTAGAAACCATCATTCTCAGCAAATTGACACAGGAACAGAAAACCAAATACCACATGTTCTCACACATAAGTGGGTGTTGAACAGTGAGAACACATGGACACAGGGAGGGAAACGTCACACACCAGGACCTTTCGGGGAGTGGGGTGGGGGGTTAGGGGTGGGATAACATTGGGTGGGAAATTAGAGAGGGATAACATGAGGAGAAATACCTAATGTAGATGACGGGGGATGGATGCAGCAAGCCACCATTGTACGTGTACAGTTATGTAACAAATCTGCATGTTCTGCACATGTACCCCAGAACTTAAAAGTATAATAAAAATTGAAAACAAATGTGAATTTAGGTGACTGTGTCACTAGCAGAGGTGGTAATCACAGAAGCTACTCATTATGATGAGCAGATAATGAGTTCAGCTTTAGACAATTGAATTTGGAGAAAAATTACCAACAGATAGTAGAAATTTGAAAATAGAATTTGTAATACAAATTATGGGTAGAGATACTTATTTGGCCGTTATGAAGGTGATAATTGAAGCAATGAGGTGGCTATAGAAGAGAATACAGAGATGAGAAGAAAATTAAGAACAGATCCCGGAAGAACACAGATTTTGGGAGTGAGGCATGACAGAAAAGCTAAAAAAGAGATAATTAGTGAAGTAGAAAGTGAATCAGGGAATTTAGATACAAGGATAGATATTCAAAAAGGAAAGGTTATAGAAATATTTTTATAGAAAGATGGTCATGATAAATTAGTAAATAAAAAAGCAAGTGCATAATATGATTTTTTTAAAATTTTTATTGCATTTTAGGTTTTGGGCTACATGTGCAGAACATGCAAGATAGTTGCATAGGTACACACGTGGCAGTGTGTTTTGCTGCCTTCTGCCCCTTCACCCATATTTGGCATTTCTCCCCATGCCATCCCTCCCCCGCTCCTCCCCTGCTGTCCCTCCTCTATTTCCCCCAATAGACCTCAGTGTGTGGTACTCCCTTCCCTATGTCCATGTGTTCTCATTGTTCATCACCCGCCTATGAGTGAGTATATACAGTGTTTCCTTTTCTGTTCCTGTGTCAATTTGCTGTGAATGATGTTCTCCAGATTCATCCATGTCCCTACAAAGGACACGAACTCAACA
>JAPYYA010002813.1:0-13556 GCA_028533165.1 Leontopithecus rosalia
AGCGCCCGCCTAGCCGCGCCCAGACCCAGCAGCGCCGACACCACGCACCTGCGCACACAGCGCCCGCCGACCCCGCCCCGCGCACACGGCGCCTGCGCAGACACCACCCCCACAGGCCCCGGAGCGCGCGCTCGGGGGTTGGGGCGGGCTCAACGTCAGCGGCCCATCGTCCGATCCTGCCCATTGGTTGAGAGATAAAGCGTGCGCCCGACCCGCCGCTGATTGGTCGGCACAGGAACAGCCGGACTCGCACCGGCCAATCTCGCGGCAGCGCGTGAGGCGGCGGCGTTCCCTAGGTGGCATCGCGCGGAGTGCCGGGCTGTGGGGCTGGGGACGCCGCGCGGTGGACCATGGCGTCTGAGAAGCCGCTGGCGGTAGTCACCTGTACCGCGCCGGTCAACATCGCGGTCATCAAGTACTGTGAGTGCCGCGGGCCGGCCTGGGACGGGGATGGCCGGGAGCGAGGCCGGGCCCGTGGGGGTCGCGCGCTGACTCGGCGACGCGCTCCGTCCCGCCCTCCCAGCGCCGCGACAGAAGGGGAAACTGAGGCTCAGGGCGGGGCGCGCCCCTTCCCCGCGGGACCGGCTCGGCGCCACCTGTTCCCCTGCGACGGCCGCCGCCCTGCAGGGTTGCCCGGCTGCCGCCCTTTAGCGCTGATCGGACTTTGACTATCGCAGCCCTCAATCATCGATTCCCACGGATCGTGAGAACCCGCCGCGGCGGCGCGTTTGCGGCTCCAGCTGCTCGGGGCCAGGCGGGAGGGGCCTGAGCCCGCGAGGTCGAGGCCGCAGTAGCTGAGATCGCCCCACTGGCCTCCGGCCCGAGACCCCCTGCCCCTCCCTCGCCGCCTTTCTCCCACTGGTGACCTCCCAGAAACGGGAACGGGGTGGCCCCGCAGGCGGACCTCGCGCCTGTGCGTTCACGGCCACACCGCTTCCCTTCCGCGGGCCTGGCAGCCACTGGGCCACTGAGCCACTGACCACTCAGTGACGTCACGTCGTCATTTCAAAACGTTCTGGAACTGGAATCCCACTATGTGGCCCACCCGGTGTCTTTTGAGTGCGCTTTATTTTTCTCTTTTTATTATTATTTTTTTTGAGACGGAGTCTCTGTCTCCAGGCTGGAGCGCAGTGGCGCAGTCTCAGCTCAATGCAGCCTCCACCTCCCGGTTCAAGTGATCCTTCCCTCTCAGCCTCCCGAGTAGCTGGGACCACAAGCGCGCACCACCACGCCCAGCTAATTTTTGTATCTTTTAGTAGAGACGGTGTTTCACCGTGTTGGTCAGGATGGTCTCCATCTCTTGACTTCGTGATCCGCCGGCCTCGGCCTCCCCAAGTGCTGGGATCACAAGCATGTGAAAAAAAAAAGGCACTCTCCCTTTTTTTTGAGACAGGGTCTCACTGTGTCACCCAGGCTGAAGTGTACAGCTCACTGCAGCCTTGACCTCCTGGGCTCAAGAGATCCTCCCACCTTAACCATGTTAGTACTGGGGACCACAGGTGCATGCCACCGTGCTTGGCTAATTTAAAAATAATTTTTTTTTTTGAGACAGAATCATACTCTGCCACCCAGGCGTGAGTGCAGTGGTGTGATCTTGGCTTACTGCAACTTCTGCCTCCTGGGTTCAAGCAGTTGTGCCCCAGCCTCCTGAGTAGCTGGGATTACATGTGTGTGCCACCATACCCAGCTAATTTCTATAATTTTAGTACAGACAGGGTTTCACCATGTTGGCTAGTCCAGCCTCAAACTCCTAGCCTCCAGCAATTCTCCTGCCTCAGCCTCCCAAAGTGCTGGGATTACAGTTGTGAGCCACTGCACCCAGCCTAAAATTTTTTTTATAGAGTCAGGGTCTCACTGTGTTGCCCACTCTGGTCTTGAACTCCTGGGCTCAGGCAGTCTCCTTCTACCTTGGCCTCCCAAAGTGCTGGAATTACAGGTTCGAACCGTCACACCTGGCCTTCGTTGTTCTTGATAAGTGTTATTTATTTAGTTATTTATTTGTTTTTGAGACGGAGTTTCGCTCGTTATCCAGGCTGGAGTGCAATGGCAAGATCTCGGCTCACCGCAACCTCCGCCTTTTGGGTTCAGGCAATTCTCCTGCCTCAGCCTCCCGAGTAGCTGGGACTACAGGCGCGCACCACCATGCCCAGCTAATTTTTGTATTTTTAGTAGAGACGGGGTTTCACCTTGTTGACCAGGATGGTCTTGATCTCTTGACCTCGTGATCCACCCGCCTCGGCCTCCCAAAGTGCTGGGATTACAGGCATGAGCCACCGCGCCCAGCCAGTGTTATTTTATTTTAAATTTATTTATTTATTTAGAGACAGAGTCTTGGATATGTTACCCAGGCTGGAGTACAGTGACACAATCTTGGCTCACTGCAACCTCTGCCTCACAGGTTCAAGCAATTTTCCTGCCTCAGCCTCCCAAGTAGCTGGGATTACAGGTGCGTGCTGCCAAGCGCAGCTAATTTTTTTGTGTTTTAGCAGAGATGGGTTTTCACCATGTTGGTCAGGCTGGTCTCGAGCTCTGGACCTCGTGATCCACCCACCTCAGCCACCCTAAATGCTGGGATTACAGGCGTGAGCCACTGAGCCCGGCCTTTTATTTATTTTTTATATTATTTATTTTTTTGAGATGGAGTCTTACTGCTACACCCAGGCTGGAGTGCAATGGTATAATCTTGGCTCACTGCAACCTCCACTTCCCGGGTTCAATGGATTCTCCTGCCTCAGCCTCCTGAGTAGCTGGGACTACAGGTGTGCACCACTATACCTGGCTAATTTTTGCATTTTTAGTACAGATAGGGTTTCACCATATTGGCCAGGCTGGTCTTGAACTCAATTAATCTGCCTGCTTTCGCCTCCCAAAGTGCTGGGATCATAGGTGTGAGCCACTGCATCTGGCCAACAAGTTGCTTTTATGGAAACTTGTCCATTTTCTTGTAATATTCAGAGACTGTGGCCTTTTGTAAACCTCCATTTGGGCTGGTTTTTGATAGCATGCTGCGGGGGCAGGGCGTGCTGGCTCATGATATGGAGGCAGAAGTCCAGGTTCCGCTCCCCACCGAGGTTGCGCCGGGTGCTGCCCCATCCCTACCAGGCCCTCGGAATTCCTGAGTGTCCACTTGGCCTCCTCTGACAAGAGCTGGCAGGTCAGGGGAGTCCAGGCTCCTGCATGCTGTCCTTCCTGGGGAGGTGAAAGTCCCTGCTCCTTCAGGGAAGGGAAGCGGTGGAGCACCTGTTCCATCCTGGAGTCGGGGAGGAGTTTCTTTTCTTTTCTCTCTTTGTTTTTTTGACAAGGTTTCCCTCTGTCACCCACGCTGGAGCCAGGCTGGAGCATAGTGGTGCGATCCCGGCTCACTGCAACCTCTGCCTCCCAGGTTCAAGCAATTCTCCCGCCTCAGCCTCCTGAGTAGCTGGGATAACAGGCGCACGTCACCCCAGCCTGGCTAATTTTTATATTTTTAGGAGAGACGGGGTTTCACCATGTTAGTCAGGTTGGTCTCGAACTCCCAACCTCAACTGATCCACCCACCTCAGCCTCCCAAAGTGCTGGGATTCCAGGTGTGCACCACCGCGCCCGGCCAGGACTCTGACTCTGCGTTGCTGGGCTGTCCTTCCTGACCCTGCTAGAGAAGGCTGGCTTTGGTTGGCAGGCCCAGCTTCTGCAGGACTAGGTCCAGGGCAGGCAGGAAAGAAAGCCTGGGGCCTCCCCTTGCACTGTCTCACCCCCAAGAGTCTCACCTGTGACGTCCAGGATCTTAGTTGTCCTTAGTGGGAGGAAGAGGGAGAAGTTCCCCAGCCCACCTTCCTGAAAGCAGAAGTCCGCCTGGTCTACCAGGGCAGCCGTGTCTGCCTGTAAGGAGGCCACTCAGTGCTCTGCAAAAGAGCCTTGCGAACTTAAGGCGGTTCTCTGCCAGCTGTCCGCCATCCCCAGAGACCTCCCTCCGCAAATCCCAGCACTTTGTGTGCTTACAGGGACCTTGTCAAATGAGGCTTCAGCTGAGGCACTGCGCGGCACTCCCGGGCAAACCTTTCGTTTCTGGCTTTCCAGAAGGTTGATTTCATTTGCTGTTTCATGCCTGGCTGGGCAGAAGGTTCCTAGGGAATTTGAGCAGTGAGATTTGAGGCATTATCAGGAGCTGGGTTCCTTTCTTTGGGAAGATGGAGGGGAGGCAGGCGATGGTGGACTCACATATGCTGGAGCAGAAGCATGAAGGAAGGGGAGTGGGGAGGATGTTGGCTGGCCTCCAGCTCTGCTCTGGGAGCCTAAGCTTAGTGGGGCGGGGAGCAGTTCTTGGGGGCAAGGGTCTAGTAGGAGGAGGGCCAGGCAGGTTGTGCAGTGAGAGACAGGATTGAGGCGGATGGCAGCCGTGGGTCACTGGTGGGCACAGCTGTGGGGGAACGCTGCAGGAGGGTGGGCCAGGAAGCCCACCGGCCTGGTCCTGGCTGTTCACTGCAGGGGGCAAGCGTGATGAAGAGCTGGTCCTGCCCATCAACTCCTCCCTGAGCGTCACTCTGCACCAGGACCAGGTAAGTGTGGACTGATGACAGATGCCACAGTGCCATTTACAGACGTTTGTAGGACAGTTGATACCAGCTGGGCTTGGTGGCTCACATCTGCAATCCCAGCATTTTGGGAGGCTGACGTGGGAGGATCACTTGAGCCCAGGAGTTGGAGGCCACAGTGAACTGTGATCGTGCCACTGTGCTCCTGCCTGGGTGACAGAGTGAGAGCTTGTCTCTGAAACAAAACCAAACAATTGGTACCTTTTTACCTAAAGGCTGGGATGATGGCTTAGCAATGACTCAGCCGGCACGCAGCGGCGGGCCAGTGCTAGGAGAGCTTCCCTCAGCACAGCACACACCTGCCTCAGGTCTCCACACACACGTGCACACCGTGCCCAGGGGCTCCTTTGGGAGTTCCTGTCCATTCAGGACAAGGCCTGGTTGCTACACAGCACGTGGCCTGTGCTTTCCACTCCCATGGGCTTCCCAGCTAAGGCCATCTTTGCTCAAGTGGGCAGCCAAGAGGCTGTCTCCGCGGAAGGGGGCACCTGGCTGGCATTGGTCCTCAGTGCTGGCCTCTGAGGTGGGCCCCGGGTTTTCTTTTCAGTTAAAAACCACCACAACAGCTGCCATCAGCAAGGACTTCACCGAGGACCGGGTTTGGCTGAACGGCCGGGAGGAGGACGTGGGGCAGCCGCGCCTACAGGCCTGCCTGCAGGAGAGTGAGTTGGGGTCCCCGCAAGCCCATCCCTCCTGTTGTCAGCAGGGTCCAAGTGTCCAGAAAGTGCTTCTGCCTCTGGGCCCCTCCTGAGGCTGCAGAGCATGGCTGGGAACCAGACCTCTGGACTTCCCAGCTCCGGGGCTGTGGCCCACCTCCAGGACCAGCTGAGTCTGGGCCTGCGGTCTGGGGTTTTCCCGGGAAAGAGGTCTCATGACAAGTTTGGCAGGCAGAGGCCTGGTGTTCAGCTGTGAGTCCTGGGCAGGTGGGCAGGAGCAGGTCGGACAGGGTGTTGACAGCTGGGCCACATGCCGGCTCATTTTCTGCAGTCCGCCGCCTGGCCTGGAAGCAGAGGAACGCCTGGGACGGGGACCCGCCGGCCTCCAGCCTTAGCTGCAAGGTGCACGTGGCTTCGGTGAACAACTTCCCCACAGCTGCTGGCCTGGCCTCCTCAGCGGCGGGCTACGCCTGCCTAGGTGGGTGCCTGCAGACACCTGCCGGGGTTCCAGGCAGTGGGCACAGGAGCCGCTGCGCTCTGCCCGTGTCAGGGAGCCCACTGCCGGGCAGGCTGAACGAGCACCTACCTCTCAGACCTCCCTGGTCTCTGGAGTTGTTCGGGCTCTTCCGAGAGCACATCTGAACCAGGCGTTTTCCAGCTGCAGCAGGCGCGGGCTCACGCCTGTGATCTTAGCACTTCAGAGGCTGATGGGGAGACTCACTTAAGGCCAGAAGTTCAGGACCAGCCTGGGCAACATAGGGAGACCCATCTCTACAGGAAATAAGAGTCTTCCAGTTGCTCCATGTGGGGCCTTTGAGGTTGTCAGTGATAGAAACCACTTCAGACTGGCTCAGACCTACAAAGTGATGACTTTGCAGCTCACATAGCTTAGGATTCCAGCAGGCACAGCTGGTTGCAGGCCCCACTGGATCCAGCCGGCACCAGGCCACGCTGGCGGCTTCCCACCCAGTGGCAGAGCCCATCCCCACAGCGGTGGTCTCACACCATCTTCACCCCTCAACTCCAGGGATGACACTTCCTGGCCACCTTCCCTGAACCACCCTCAGTGACCAGGGCGGTAGGTAGCCAGGCCTGGAGGTGCAGTTGCCCTGCTGGAGCCTTATGGACTGAGGGGAGACGGTGGCTCCAGTGCTGGGTGGGCAGGGGCACGATCTAGTGGAGTCCTGCTCTGTCCTGGCATCTATCCCTGCCCCACATGGCCTTGCCAACTCCTTCCCACCCTTAAAGCCCAGCTTGGGAGTCCTGGGGGCCTCCCTCCAGCCCGTGGTGGGTCGGAATCTCCCAGGCGGCTTCCTGCTCTGCTGCAGCTGCCTTTGTCACCCGTCTCAGGCCGCAAGCTCTGCAAGGCTTGGAACAACGAGTGTGAGGAGCTGCGTTAGTGGAGGGGGTGGACAGCTGAACCAGTGAATGCTGGCCTCAAAGGCTGATGGCTCAGAAGCCCTGTCATTTGGAAATCCCATTTGCCATGGGGCACGGAGTATTCCGGGGTGGTGAGCTGGCAGGGAGCACAGCGCAGGCAGCTCTGAGGACCCCCCCCATGCCCCTGTGCCTGCAGCATACACCCTGGCCCGAGTCTACGGCGTGGAGAGTGACCTCTCAGGAGTGGCTCGCCGGGGCTCAGGCAGCGCCTGCCGGAGCCTGTATGGGGGCTTTGTGGAGTGGCAGATGGGAGAGCAGGCTGATGGGAAGGACAGCATTGCCCGGCAAGTGGCCCCCGAGTCGCACTGGCCTGAACTCCGTGTCCTTATCCTGGTGGTGAGTGGGGTGGCGTGTAGCACCAGTCAGGCGGCTTCTGCCCCTAGTCAGGGCTGCCGCTGGGAATGGGAGGGAAGGCATCCCATCCAGGCATCGCTTGGCTCCTGGCATCAGTGGGGACTGAAGCAGCCACTGTTCAGCTGCGTGTTCAGGAAGTGCTCCCATGCGGCGCCCCTGCTGTCATGGGAGTCATGCACGAGGCACTGACTCCCACCCCCGCTGCCTGCATCAGCCAGGGAGGGCCGAGTGTCCCTGGGGCTGGTCCCTGCAGGCTGTAGCCCAGCTTGTCTCCCCGCGCAGGTGAGCGCCGAGAAGAAGCTGACGGGCAGCACTGTGGGCATGCAGGCCAGTGTGAAGACCAGCCCCCTGCTGCAGGTGAGGCCAGGAGCAGGTGACCCTGGGGCTGCGGGGGTCATGCTTGTGCCCTGCTCTGCCCTCAACCTCTTGCCAAGACCAGGTGGAGGAGTCAAACACAGAGAAAGGGCTTGAGCCGGGCCTCCAAGCCTGGAGCCTTGCCTCGATCCTGGTGCCGTCGAGACCCCCAGTGGCTCCAGGGAAAACACCCGTGCCTTGCAGTTCCGGGCCGAGTCCGTGGTGCCTGCACGTATGGCGGAGATGACCCGCTGCATCCAGGAGCGAGACTTCCGGGGCTTCGCGCAGCTGACCATGCAGGACAGCAACCAGTTCCACGCCACCTGCCTCGACACCTTCCCGCCCATCTCCTACCTCAACCACATCTCCTGGCGCATCATCCACCTGGTGCACCGCTTCAACGCCCACCACGGGGACACCAAGGTGACTCAGGCTGGGAGGGCAGCGGCTGCGCTCTGATGCTGAGGCCTGTAGCACGTGTCTAGCCGTGTGCTGCCGTGGAGGCGGTCCTGAGACCTGCGTGCATGGGCGTCTGTCTGAAGGCTGTGCCCTGCTGTGTGCCAAGTTCACCGACCATGTGGGTTCTTGGGTTTCATTTCTTGGCTTGCTTGGCTCACAGCCCCACTGCCTTTTTCCTGGGTTCACAGGCAGAGGTGTCAAGTAACAGGCATGTGGGGCCACAGCTCCGCTCCAGTGTGTCCCTGAGCGCCCAGACTGAGCCCTTGGAGACCCCAGAGCCCCCAGGCAGGCCAGAGGGTTGGGGGTACAAGGCCAGGCACCATGCACACAGCCAGGGTGACTACCATGGGTTGCAGGTGGCGTACACCTTTGACGCGGGCCCCAATGCTGTGATCTTCACCCTGGAGGACACCATGGCTGACTTTGTGGCTGCCGTAAGGCACACCTTTCCCCCGGGGTCCAATGGAGATACGTGAGTGTGGACCCTCCCCTTCTCCTTTTTGGGAGATGGTGCCTAGAACATCCTTCCCGAGGGGACGGAGGCAGCTGAAGGCTGTGACACTGACTGGGCGTCCCATGGCAGGTGTCCATCCCCCCAAATGTGGGACCCGCGTAGTGTATCCCCATGGAGCCATCCCACAGCCCACGTCCACAAGGAAAAAAGCGAGGCCACGCACATGTGAGCGATGCGACACCCAGGGTCTCCCACCTCCTGAGAGACGGTGTCCCCTGCAGCTCCGGAGCCTGCAGGCCTCTGGTCCATGGAAGAGTAGCTTCTTAGGAAACATCTGCATTCCCAGGAGCACGTACACGTGTCTGACATTTGGAAGGAAAGGGTTCAAAGCCTCTGACTTCCTCCTCACTGAAATGAGTCAGAGCCAGTCCAGGCGGCCAGTGTTGTCCCTTCCCTACAGTTGGGTGTTGTTCTTCTGGCACCATGGAGCCCCATGTACGCCCTCCTCGTGTGTAGCTCGGCCCGACTCCTTAGGCCACGGGCAGTCAGTTTCTTCCTCCCGTGGCAGTCACGGTCTCATTCTCAGTGTGAGGGGCGCCTCCCGCTGAAGGGAGTCTGTGTCTGCCCTGGGTGGAGGCAATACTGACTTCCGATGATTGGGGGCCTGCCCCGTGAGACGATGGACTGAGACCCACCCCGTAGGACTGCCTTCCTGGGCAGTGTCAGGCCTGTGCCCTGCTCCGGGTGGGGTGTGCAGGCTTTCGCTGTTCCATGGAACACCGTGACAAGTGCACCAGCTTGAACTGGGCACTTCCCTAAGCTGTTACCCCATGGAACTGGGCAGCAGCCTTGGTCAGACACAGGCCCAGGCCTCGAAGGTCCCTTCAGAGCAGCCCCAGCCTGGACATAGCTATTTACCACATAACCTTAAACTTCTGTCTCCGGCCAGGTGTGGTGACTGACACCTGTCATCCCAGCATTTGGGAGGCTGAGGCAGGTGGATCACCTGAGGTCAGGAGTTCCAGAACAGCCTGGCCCACATGGTGAAACTCCATCTCTGCGAAAAATTCAAAAATTAGCTGGGCAAGGTGGTGGGCACCGTAGTCCCAGCTTCTCCAGAAGCTGAGGCAGGAGAATTGCTTGAACCTGGGAGGTGGAGGTTGCAGTGAGCTGAGGTCACGCCACTGCACTCCAGCCTGGGCATTGGAGCGAGACTCTGTCTTGAGAGCATAGGACCCGCATCCCATGGGTGGAGACATTCACAGGGCTGTGAAGCCCCCTCCTTCACTTTTCCATCCCCTCTTAAAGAAACCTGTCCCCATAGCAGCCACCTGCCATCTCCCCTCCCTGGGCCCTGCCAGCTAGGAATACCGTCCTGTTTCTGGCCTTGCCTGTCCTAGACGCCTAGAGAAATGCATGTGTGTACCATGGCCCTGCCCTGCTCTTCCAGGTTTCTGAAGGGGCTGCAGGTGAGGCCAGCCCCTCTCCCCGCTGAACTTAAGGCTGCGCTGGCCATGGAGCCGACTCCCGGTGGGGTCAAGTACATCATCGCCACTCAGGTGAGGCCCAGTACCCTGTGGGGTTTCCTTTCCTGCCAGAGGGGCCCGCCCAGGCTCAGCCCGGCTCCCTGTCCCTACCGTGTTTCAGGCCAGAATGCCTTTGGCACTTGTGTTTCATTCATTTGCTCTCAAACAGGAGGCTGCAGGCCACTAGCGAGGCCAGAGCAGCAGGACTGGGCTAGGCTGGGGTGGAAGGATGAGTCTGATGCAGGCTCCCAGGGAGACAGGAGGGGAGTGCCTGGGATGGGTGCTTCTGGGGCTCCCCCCACCCCAACTGGCCCTGTAGACCAGGACTCCTGCTTTCTGACCTACTCAGAGGGCCAAGCCCTAATCAGCGATCACGCCCGCCTGAGCCATTGCCTTCACCTTCCTCTCAAGGGCCGTGTGCACAGGGCTGTGTGCTTCCAGGCACTGTGGTCCTCTGTCCACCGAGTGACAGAGGCAGTGCCCCAGGCAGAGGGTCCCCAGCTGGCAGGGGCATCTGTGCCTGCAGGAGCTGAGTGTGGGTGTCACTTGGGTGGCGTAACTTCTGACCAGGACCCACCAGAAGGGCGGGGCACACTGCTGCTCTCCTGTGTCCAGCCCCTACATATGCTGGGGCACAGGGCAGCGTGCTGCCATTGCTGGTGACCTGACATGGATCTCTACCTCCAGGTGGGGCCGGGGCCTCAAATCCTGGACGACCCCTGCACCCACCTCCTGGGTCCTGATGGCCTGCCAAAGCCAGCTGCCTGACCGCCTCCGCAGGACCGCGTGCCACCTGCAGAAGGGGTGTCCTCGCCAGAGCTAGAAAGTGGGTGTGGTGGACTGGCTGGACCGCTGGGACTTATGTGTGGTGGCCTGGCTCTGGGCCCATGGGCAGCGTGCCGTGGGGCAGTGCGGGGAGACCTGCGGCTGCCAGATGTCAGGAGAGGCCCCTGCCGAGTGCCTCAGCTGCACCAGCAGTTCGCCAGGATGGATGGGGTTGGGGCATGAGAGCTGGCAGAGCCAGGTGCGGCAGGGCTGAAGGGCTTTCTCACCGCGCTCCGGCCGTTCCCACTGCTCCAAGACGAGAGTTCAGCAGGAAGTTGGCATCCCTCAGGGCCAGGGAAGGGGTCACTGTGCTGCAACAGCCACCTCGGGCCTCAGGAAGCCACCAAGTGTCTCCGCTGAGACCCTGCCCAGGCCCAGGTGTTGCTGGAATGGTGGCAGGAGTGGGGCCCTCGTGGCCGTGGGAATAAAGTGGCATTGCGGCCTCTGCCTCCGGTTTCCTTTTTTTGTTTAGATTCAGTGAGGTCCTCCGGTTTTCCTGTTTCCTAAGCCAGCATTGCCGGGCTCCTGCTCTGAATGGCCTGGGACTTGCCAGGGAGTCCAGGTGTACCCTATGAGGACCTGGGGAGCCGGGGAGAGGCATGGGAGGCTCCCCTCAAACCCCACACTGCCTCAGGCAGCTCCTAAAGTCTTCCCATGGGCACTGGGCCCACCTCCCACTTACCACCTCTGCTGCCCTTTCCCCACCCTTACACCGACCCCTGCCTCCCATCCCCAGGCTGGACATGACAGGGCAGCTGTCCCTGTCCACATCCTGTCCCCTCCCCTGAGTCACAGTCACAGTGGAGTGATGGTGAGGGAGGCCCACAGTGTCGGACTCAGGCCACGCCTCTGCCAGCCTAGAGTCAGGGTGAAGAAATAGGGGCAGGGCCTCTGGCCGCCACGGGGAGGCCGCCCTTGGCCCCTGCTGTAGCATCAGGGTGCAGAGGCGTCCTGAGCTGTAGGGGTTGCCCCCAACCCCCAAGGCTCTGGAGAGGCGTATCCGCTCAGGAAGCCGACCCTTCACACCTTTCTCTGCTGTTACTAGAAGGCTTGTTGACCCAGGACAACAAGGACACAGTGGTACTTTGGAAGTCCGGCGCTGGGCAGGGACACTAGTCAGTGCGGGAGAGCAGAAGCTGGGAAACGCAGACTCCCCGCCTGGCCTGGGGCTGCCACGCAGAGCCCCTCCTGAGCCTCGGTCGCGTCTGGAGAGGGCGAGGGCACAAGGCTCCGGGACAGCCCCGCACCCTACAGAGGCGGGTCTCCGCCCACCCGCGGTCACCTGGGGGGCTGGGGGCGGGGCGGGGCGGGGCGGGACTGGGCCGGGAGCGCAGGAGCGGCAGTGCGCGCCTAGCAGTGTCCCAGCCGGGTCTGCGCAGCCATGGGGCAGATCGAGTGGGCCATGTGGGCCAACGAGCAGGCGCTGGCGTCCGGCCTGAGTGAGTGCGCGGCAGGGGCGGTGGAGGCTGCAGCCTGGGGGTGTCCCAAGACCCCAGCCGGGGGACCTCGGGCTACTTACCGGGCGGGGAAGTGGGGCACCAGGCGGCTGGGCTGGGATGGGGTCAGACCCGGAGGGTGCGGGGACCGGGGGCTGGAAGGAGGAATTCCGAGCCGAACAGTCCGCTTGCAGACCCAGCGGAGCGGCGCCTCCTCCCCCATTCGCTTCCCTCCGTCCGACTCCGCGAAGGAGGAAGTTGCAGCGCAGGGGAAGAGGCGGTTCAGCCCCGGTGGTTTCCGGGGTGACCGCCGCCCCCCAGGCCCCTGAGTGGGGGCTCTGGCCTGGACATCGGGAGAAGCTCCCCTCCCCTCGGTAGCCAGCTGGGCTGGGGATCAGGCCCCCCTGGGCTTGGGGTGGGAAGGTGGGCTCCTCATGACGTGGGGCTCAGCCCTCCTCATCTGGAGTCGCCTGCGATTTCACAAGGACGGAAACCACCCGGCGACCGCCCTGCCCAGCCCAGTCCAACATCCAACGCTGCTGTGCATTTGCCTGCGCTGCCCACCCCAGCCTCCCTACCCCCTCCTCCAGCTGCCGGGGCTTCCTTTCTGTTCTACATCTCCTAAGCATGCCCAGGGCCTTGGCACAAGCTGCTGCCTCTGCAGAGCCTCATGGCTGTCCCATTTCTTTCTCAAATGCCACCTGCTTGGGGAGGTCTCCAGAACGTGGAGCCCCAGGAGGCAGCTGGCCCCGAGAGAGCGGGGCCCTTGACAGAGTCCCTGTACGCAGCAGGTGTTCTATAAGTGTGGCTGGGTGCCACAGTATGTCCTCAGGCCTCCCTGGTGGCACCAGCAGCAGCCTTGCACCCTCTTTCGGAGGGCAGGCTCAGGACTGGGACAGTTCCCCAAGATGCATGGACGACAGGCTTGAGTGGTCTGAAGGACACTGCCCTGCCTTCCTCCGAGGCAGATGGGCAAGGTCAGGGAGTTAATGTGTAGCTCAGCTCAAACCAAGGATAGGAAATCTTCAGGGAAGACCAAGGGGTGACAAAAACAGTGGCTGGCAGGGTGGGGCGGCCATGCCTGTAACCCCAGCACTTCGGGAGGCTTTAGCCCAGGCAGTTGTGACTATAGTGAGCTGTGTTTGTGCCATTGCACTCCAGTCTGGGTAACAGCAAGATCCTGTCTAGAAAACAGTTAGCAGGGCCAGGCACCGCGGCTCACGCCTGTAATCCCAGCACTTTGGGAGGCCAAGGCAGGTGGATCACCTGAGGTCAGGAGTTCAAGACTAGCCTAGCCAATGTGGTGAAACCCCGTCTCTGCTAAAAATACAAAAATCATCCAGGCGTGATGGTGCACGCCTGAAGTCCCCGCTCCTTAGGAGGCTGAGGCAGGAGAATTGCTGGAACCCAGGAGGCGGAGGTTGCAGTGAGTCTCGATTAGGAGAGCCATTGAACTCCAGCCTGGGTGACAGAGTGAGACT
>JAPYYA010002814.1:0-13556 GCA_028533165.1 Leontopithecus rosalia
GTGCCCACATGAGAAGAGTGGAGAGATCCAAAATTGACACCCTATCATCAAAATTGAAAGAGCTAGAGGAGCAAGATCAAAAAAACTCAAAACCTAGCAGAAGACAAGAAATAAGTAAGATCAGAGCAGAACTAAAGGAGATAGGGACACAAAAAACCCTTCAAAAAATCAATAAATCCTAGAGGTGGTTTTCTGAAAAGATCAACAAAATAGACCACTAGCAAGATTGATAAAAAAGAAAAGAGAGAATAACCAAATAAATGCAATAAAAAACGATAAAGGGAAATCACCACAGATTCCACAGAAATTCAAACCATCATCAGAGAATATTACAAACAACTCTATGCACACAAAGTAGTAAACATGGAAGAAATGAATAAATTCCTGGACACTTGTGTCCTCCCAAGCCTAATCCAGGAGGAAGTCAAAACTATGAATAGACCAATAACAAGGTCTGAAGTTGAGGCAGCAATCAAGAGCCTACCACACAAAAAAAGCCCAGGTCCAGATGGGTTCACAGCTGAATTCTACCAGACACACAAATAGGAACTGTTACCATTCCTTCTGAAACTATTCCAAATAATCCAAAAAGAGGGAATCCTTCCCAAATCATTTTATGAGACCAACATCATCCTGATACCAAAACCCGGCAGAGACTCAACAAAAAAAGAAAAACTTCAGGCCAATATCCATGATGAACATAGATGCAAGCACATCAGAAATCTTATCCACCATGATCAAGTAGGATTCATCCCGGGGATGCAAGCATTCCTGTACACCAATAACAGACTTAAAGAGAGCCAAATCAAGAATGAACTGCCATTCACAATTGCTACAAAGAGAATAAAATACCTAGGAATACAACTAACAAGGAATGTAAGGGACCTCTTCAAGGAAAACTACAAACCACTGCTCAACGAAATAAGAGAGGACACAAACAGATGGAGAAACATTCCATGTTCATGGTTAGGAAGAATCAATATCATGAAAATGGCCATACTGCCCAAAGTAATTTACCGATTCAACGCTATCCCCATCAAGCTACCATTAATTTTCTTTACAGAACTGGAAAAAACCACCTTGAACTTCATATGGAACCAAAACAGAGCCTGCATACCCAAGTCAATTCTAAGCAAAAAGAACACAGCAGGAAGCATCACACTACTGGACCTCAAACTATACTACAAGGCTACAGTAATCAAAACAGCATGGTACTGGTACCAAAATAGAGATATAGACCAATGGAACAGAACAGAGGCATCGGAGGCAACACAACATATCTACAACCATACAATCTTTGACAAACCTGACAAAAACAAGCAATGGGGAAAGGATTCCCTGTTTAATAAATGGTGTTGGGAAAACTGACTAGCCATGTGCAGAAAGCAGAAACTGGACCCCTTCCTGACACCTTACACTAAAATTAACTCCAGATGGATTAAAGACTTAAACATAAGACCTGGCACCATAAACACCCTAGAAGAAAATCTAGGCAAAACCATTCAGGACATAGGAGTAGGCAAGGGCTTCATGACCAAAACACCAAAAGCATTGGCAACAAAAGCCAAAATAGACAAATGGGACCTAATCAAACTCCACAGCTTCAGCACAGCAAAAGAAAGAGTCACTAGAGTGAATCGGCAACCAACAGAATGGGAAAAAATTTTTGCAGTTTACCCATCTGACAAAGGGCTGATATCCAGAATTTACAAAGAACTAAAACAGATTTACAAGAAAAAAACAAACAAGCCCATTCAAAAATGGACATGAACAGACACTTTACAAAAGAAGACATACATGAGGCCAACAAACAAATGAAAAAATGCGGCCGGGCGTGGTGGCTCAAGCCTGTAATCTCAGTACTTTGGGAGGCCGAGGTGGGTCGATCACGTGGTCAAGAGATCGAGACCATCCTGGTCAACATGGTAATACCCCATCTCTACTAAAGATACAAAAAATTAGCTGGGCATGGTGGCGTGTGCCTGTAATCCCAGCTACTCAGGAAGCTGAGGCAGGAGAATTGCCTGAACCCAGGAGGCGGAGGTTGCAGTGAGCGGAGATCACGCCATTGCACTCCAGCCTGGGTAACAAGAGCGAAACTCCATCTCAAAAAAAAAAATGCTCATTATCACTGGTCATTAGAGAAATGCAAATCAAAACTACCTTGAGATACCATCTCATGCCAGTTAGAATGGCCATCGTTAAAAAATCTGGAGACAACAGATGCTGGAGAGGATGTGGTGAAATAGGAACACTTTTACACTGCTGGTGGGAGTGTAAATTAGTTCAACCATTGTGGAAGACAGTGTGGCAATTCCTCAAGGACCTAGAAGTAGAAATTCCATTTGACCCAGCAATCCCATTACTGGGTATATATCCAAAGGACTATAAATCAGTCTACCATAAGGACACATGCACATGAATGTTCATTGCAGCACTTATGTTCATTGCAGTTTACAATAGCAAAGACCTGGAACCAACCCAAATACCCATCAATGATAGACTGGACTGGGAAAATGTGGCACTATACACCATGGAATATTATGTAGCCATCAAAAATGATGAGTTCGTGTCCTTTGTAGGGACATGGATGAATCTGGAGAACATCATTCTCAGCAAACTGACACAAGAACAGAAAATGAAATACCGCATGTTCTCACTCATAGGCAGGTGATGAACAATGAGAACACATGGACACAGGGAGGGGAGCACTACACACTTGGGTCTATTGGGGGCAATAGCAGACAGCGGTGGGGGAGCTGGGGAGAGATAGCATTAGGAGAAATGCCAGATGTGGGTGAAGGGGAGGAAGGCAGCAAATCACACTGCCTTGTGTGTACCTATGCAACTATCTTACATGTTCTGCACATGTACCCCAAAACTTAAATGCAATTAAAAAAAAAGGAGAGACAGGAAAAAATGTTATTTTATTACAGATTTTTCAAAGGATGTTAACAGTTTACTTTTTGCCTTTGAGTTAATTTGAGAAAGTTTTCCTTTGTAATTTACTGTGCATTATATAGTATATAGATTACTCTTGCATTTTATTTGGTTCTAAGAAATATGTTTAATTTTTCAAGGTTTGAGAAAATAAGGTTCAGTAGGTCAAGAATGTAAACTCTAAATAAATGGCATATAAAACTAGAATTTATAAAAGGATGCATATGTGCTGCTTTGCATTCTACCTTAAAAAAAACCTTTTCTTTAGTTTATTAAAGTAATTAAGCCTCAGGATTAAAACAGTAACATTAGATAATAAGAAATAAAATGAAGGTACTTGTAACTCAGTAATGCTTTTTATTTTGAAGAGACAGAGTCTTGCTTTGTCACCCAGGCTGGAGTGCAATGGCATGATCATATCTCACTGCAGCCTCAAACTCCTAGGCTCAAATGATCCTTTCAAATTAGTATTCCATGTAGCTAAGGATACAAGAGCTCATCACCACATCTGGCTCATTTTTAACACAGTTTTTGTAGAGTTAAGGTCTTACTATGTTGCCCATGCTGGCCTCAAACTTCTGACCTCAAATAATCCTCCTGCCTTAGCCTCCAAAAATGTTAAGATTACAGCCATTAGCCAGCACACCTAGACCAGAAATGTTCCTAAAAGTCTAAAAAATAAAGTTAAGTTCTATTAAGAAATATGTAAAGGGATAAAAATATACTATGGTATATGACATGTTGCAGTTCAGTCATGGTCATTACAACATTGATTACAATGTAAAACAGTTCAGGCAAGTCTGAGAACTGACAGGGAAATACAGGATAGGTTTGGAAGCCAGAATTAGGATTGTCAGAGCTGGGAAAGCAGAAGTAAGGCAACAGAAGCAAGGGCTGGGGTACGCAGTAGCTTTGTGGTATGCCGTGTGTCCTCTTACATGGCGGGCCAACTTTAGGCCAGAAGATAAGAATCACCTGATGGGTGGAAAGAGTGGATTTAGGTAAAATCTTAGACTGTGCATCATAACTGAGAGACTTTAAATGTTTGTCTTATGGGTCATAAAATAATAAAAATGACAACATAAGGATAATAGAGTAGGTCAGTAAATACAGTAAGATACATGCCACCTCTCCAGGGCATCAACCCAGAGAAATCAATCCCAGGGCATCAATCCCAAAGAAATATTGGGGCAGCAGGATTTGACAAAGCTTGTGAGAAGAGCTCTCTCTTCTCACAAGAGAGGGTCCAGGGCATGATCTCGAAGATTCAGGTGTTCAGGGTCCAGGGCAGGATCTAGAGGACTCAGGTGTTCAGGGACCTCTATCCCCAGAGAACCAACTACATTCTTGCCCCAGATCTATCACTTGTCACTGTGGTAATTCTGAGAAAGTCACTTGAAACGTCTAAGTTTCAATTCATTAAGTTGGGAAATATGGGTTGTAGCCCCTGCCCTGCCGGTTTCTTGGGGCTTATGTGGGGATCAAGGAAATCACACAGGGAAGGGAGTACTACACACTGGGGTTTATTGGGGGAAATAGGGAGGGACAGCGTGGGCGGGGAGTGGGGTAGGGATAGCATGGGGAGAAATGCCAAATGTGGGTGAAGGGGCAGAAGGCAGCAAAACACACTGCCACATGTGTACCTATGCAACTATCTTACATGTTCTGCACATGTACCCCAAAACCTAAAACGCAATTTAAAAAAAGTTATTATTTTCAACCTCAGCAGAGTCAGCAAGCTGCTAATAAACTTTTTCACAAGTCTCAAAAAAAAAAAAGAAAAGGAAATCACAGATTTCTGTCATGAGCTGGAAAGCATCATGCCCATGGAAACTGTGAAGTCATTTTCCATCCTCCCCTGCCTGGGAGCCATGCAAGCTCCCTCTCTGTACCCAACCACTACCAAGTATCTGGATTATTCTTGCAGACAGTGAATGATTGAACACTTTTGGGCATTTACAAACAATGAGGCTTTTTAAGTCTTTATCTGTATTTCATCCTTTTAGGCGCTGTAGACCTTAGTAGGTCTATAGCACATATCTACTAATGTTTCCACATCTCAGTATGGGAACTGAGTCACAGATGGGTTCATATCACTCTCCCAGGTATGTGCAGATTCTAAGTAGGATTTGAACCCAGGCCATTTTCTGTGACTTGGATTGCTGCTTTTCCATATTGTCTCATCTAAATAAAGGCATTTGCCTGCACAAACAGTCTGTTTGAAGTGCAACCAACCTTACGAAATCCTCCTAGAACCCAAACATAATTCAGGTAGAGTGGAAAAGCAAAAATTTGATCTGTGAATAAGTTTTTACTAATTTCTCTGTGGTTCTCTGCCAGCAAGATGTCAAACACTGTCTTTCTAGAATACATTTCCTAGAATCTATAAGAAGTCTGCTCTACCTTTCAGGTTTGGCTGGCCACATGGAGAAAAAGAAAATTTGCCCTGGAGAAAATAAAGGTAGTGTGGAAATTAAATCATTAAGTCATTTAAGCAAATAATTCCAATTTATTCATCCTGTGCCCCATATTAGAGAAACTCAGTAAATGCTATGTCATGTTCATTTATTTCATTTGTACCAATTTAAATGCATTAAATCAATGGTGGGTGATACAACTACATGAGTAAAGTTACACTGACAACTTACAGTTCGATTCTTTTTGTTTGTTTGTTTGTTTGTCTGTCTGAGAAAAGGTCTCATTTTGTCACCCAGGAGTGCATTGGAGCAATCAAAGCTCATTGCAATCTTGATTTCCCCAGGTTCAGGTGATCATCCTACCTCAGCCTATCAAGTAGCTGGCCGCAGGGCGTACACCTTTACACCAAGCTATTTTTTCTTCTTTCTTTCTTTCTTTTTTTTTTTTTGTGAGACAGGGTTTCACCATGTTGTCCAGGCATGGTTCACTTTTGACAATAAAGGACATCTCAAATGTTTAGACATTTGCTTTCAGTTTGGGCAATTATAAATACAGCTATTATAAACCTTCCTGTGTCCTGTTTGGAAACATAATTTTTAAAAGGTAACAAAGGAAATACTTAGGATTATGATTACTTGCTTATATGGTAAGACGACATATTTCTTTGTAAGAATTTGGTAGAATTTACTGGTGAAATCATCTGAATGTAGTGTTTTTGTTTTTTGAAAAGATTTTGATTCAATTTCTGAAATAAATATAGGCCTATTCAGATGATCCATTTCTCTTGGGAATACTTTTGGTCTTCTAAAACAGATCAAAATAAATTAGTTCATTTCATCTACTGTATCCAATTGTGAGCATAGATGTGTTCAGAATATTTCTTCATTATTTATTATTTTTTGATTTGACTCCTCTTTAACTGATATTAATAGTACATTGTGACTTCTTTCTTTCCTTTGTGGTTCACCAAGGTAGAGGTTTATCAATGTTACTAATCTTTTCAAAGAATTGGCTTTTGGTTTTGTTGGTTTTCTCTGATGATTTCCTGTTTTCTATTCTATTAGTTTGTGCAATCATTTATTTTTCCTCTGTTTTATAATACACTGCTGTTTTTCTCTCATCACCCAAGGCGGAAGCTTAGATTATGAATTTAGATTTTTCTCATCATTGACTCAGCATCATGAATGTAACTCACTGACTGTAATCTCAATAAAATGCACACTTAATAATTAATAAATATGTATGATTTACTACAACTTTAAAAATACAACAGGATAGATGATAAATGTAATAGCAGTATATGTAGATCCACAGAAGTTAAATAACCTTGTAACATTTCATAAAATGTGGAGATTTGCCTCGACCTTCAAATGGGCAGGAGGTGTGATGAGATGCTCTTGCTGAACCACTTTCTGTATTAACCGGTTCTAAAACTATTTCACATTGATGAGGTTGCCCGAGCTAGAAAGCCAAGGCTCTTTCATTTCTTTTTGCGCCTCTCCTTTGCCTTTCTTCAACACCAAAGAGAATACTCCAGCAGCAGCTCAGTCCATGCTTGTTAACTGCCCACCTTCATACACTCCAGCCCCCATCCACATTCCCCAAAGCTCCTTGTGAGATTCCTCAGCAGCACCAATGGCCTGACTGTCACTCTGTGTTTTCTTAGGTCCTATTCGAGACCTCCAGGACCGTCAAATGCAGGATGTGGAGTAGGACATATCATGGTCAATCATGGTAAATGCATTTCTTTGTCTTAGAGAAATGTTTCTTTCTGGGGCTTCTAGAATATCAAGTGAATATCATTTTTCACTGCCATTGTGAATCAGGCCTCAGTTGTCCTGACTCTAGTGACAGGTCACCAGGGTTAATTACCAACTGAAGCCTGATTGACGATGTCAGTCAAAAGACTGCATCACTTACAAACTGGTAGTGAGCATATTTCTTAGTAGCAACCTTTTCTTCTTGAAAAAATTATTTTGCATTTGCCAGCCAACATGGACCTGCTACATATTCCATGAAAACTCACCGCCTTGGTGGCTCACACCTGAAATCTCTGCACTTTGGGAGGCTGAAGGGGGTGGATAACAAGGTCAGGAGTTTGTGACCAGCCTGGCCAATATGATGAAACTGCATCTCTACTAAAAATACAAAAATTAGCTGGACATGGTAGCAGGTGCCTGTAGCCCCAGCAATTTGGGAGGCTGAGGCAGAATTGTTTGAACCTGGGAGGTAGAAGTTGCAGTGAGCCGAGCTCATGCCACCGCACTTCAGCCTGGGTGATAGAGCAAGACTCCAAACAAACAAACAAAAACAAAAAACAAAACCCACTACCTTTTCTGCAAACATCCTCCATGCTGTATTTTTGGACCAGTGACTTGATTACTGTTGATTACTCTTTGACATCTAGTTTTCTAATGCCACCAAGTGAATTAAAGACCTGAGCAATCAGGATCCAGTATAATCTGATGCTCATGGTGATTTTTTTCCTCTCTTACTACAGGAAAACTCTACAGCTGGACAGCTGAAAAGCAGCAATGTATGTATTATTTTTTTAAAAAAACAGCTTTATTGAGACATAGTTGACATATAAACCAATTCACCGATTTAAGGTGGGTCATTCAGTGTTTTTACTATATTTACAGGGTTGTACAGCCATTGTTACAATCTAATTTTAGAATCTTTTCATTCCCCCTCAGAGAAACCCCATAGCCATTAGGAGTCACTTCTCCTTTTTCCCCAACCCCCATGGCCCTGGCCCTAGGCAGCCACTAATCTACTTTCTGTTTCTCTAGATATGACTACTCTGGAAATTTCTTTTTTAATTTTTATTTTAAGTTCCGAGATACATGTGCAGGATGTGCAGGTTTGTTACCTAGGTAAAACTGTGGCATGGTGGCTTCCTGCACCTGTCAACCCATCACCTAGGTATTAAGTCCTACATACATTAGCTATTTACCCTGACAAGAGCCTGTGCCATATCAGAATGCAGAGGACAACATTGTTGTTAGCCCGGTGCCCATCACCCTCATTGGAGACCTCCTGCATAGCTAGGGTAGTGAGGCTCAGCACTCACCAGGTGCTGAGCCTCTTGATGGACTGTCTCACTGCCAGGGGCTGGTGTGAGCATGAGCAGCCACTGACTCAATGGACACACACACATTACAAAGAAAGGGAGGACCAGAAAGAAATATCACAGAGTTAGAACTCACTATCTCTAAATAGCAGGGAAATGCAGTATTTTAAAAGCTTTTTTTCATTCACTTGTCTGTACAACAAAGAATTAGTAAAGTATAATAAATATAATACATTATTTTGACTAACATTGAATCCAGTTTCCCAATAAATGAGTGACTGTCAGTTCATTGGTGCTGCTTAGGATCCCATGAGGAGCCTTGGGAGATGTGGACTGGGGCTGGAATATATGCAGGTGAGCGGTTGACAAGCATGGACTGAGATGCTGCTGGGCCATTCTCTTTGAGGGTGAAAGAAGACAGAGAGCGGCAGAAAGAAATGATGACTGAGTTTGGCTTCCCAACTGGGGCAATCTAGTGTGCAATAGTCACCTAAAGAATTGGTTAATACAAAAGACACTGTAAAGTTCATTTAAGATATTAATAAGAAATCTTTATTGGCCTTTCTATTCCTCACAGCATTTGACTCATCTGTACACTTTACTCCGGCCACCTCTCTCCTTCATAAGCCTTTTCTAGAAAGTCCTCAGATTTCATCTTCCGCAACTCATCTTTAGCATGCAGAGTGGGGCAGGGCTCGTTTCTCTGAAGTTGGACCCTGGCCCGGCCACATGTGACATCCAGTTGTGGTAGGAAGCTGAGGAGAAACCTAATGACATCTAACATTGATTTTCAGATGATGTTACTAGGAATAGGAAATGCCATGTTCAGTCTCCCAACATGTAGCCTAGTCATGGTTTCTGTGTGCTCTGCTCAGGAAATCTGTAAAATGGAAAGGGTACAACAGGTTTGCTTTAGGGACTCAGCATCAGGCTAAGTTCTTGGCTTCATTCCTAGGAGGATGAATGGTAGGCCAAGCTTCACAAGATGGGGAAAGACAAACTCTACTCTGGGACAGGAGAATCTCCATCATGCCCTGTTGATGCTGCTGTTGAAATAGGTTTTTGTTTGCTTCTGAAAACCTTCATACACAGGAAGTCAAGGTAGTTGCTTTAAGTCATGATGAATATCAAGTGGATCACATGATGGTTTGAGGTTTTCTTTGGAGCATGCATTCTCTGGAAATACATTGCTTTTCAATAGAATTTGATTGTCCTATATGTGTCAATACTTTTCCAATGGAACAAAAGATGAAACTTTTTGATTTGGCAATGTTACTTGTTCACCTCAGAAGTGATTTTTCTCCTGACCAGATTGTCCCAGACATCGTTAATCTCTAGATGACAGCTTCCCAGTGGTGCTGCAAGGGCCCTATGTGTGATTCAAGAAAAATATCAGTGTTATCAACATTGAGGTTCTTAGAATTCATGGACAGCTGCTCAGTGGGCTCCATGGGAGAGAGCAAGAGAGAGCCTCGTGCTGGATCTGAAGGGGAATATGAGGGGAAAAAGGACTGGGGGGGGAAATGAGCACATTTGGGACATTGTTAAAAGACAATCTCAAGGTTGCAATGTTAAGGGCATCAGTTCAACATCATCACCAGGGGACAGGCAGGATATGAGACCCATTCTGAGGAGGAGAGAGTAGGACTTGGCCTTCCTCTCTGTCAAGAGCATGGTGTGAACATCATACTAAATGCTTTGAGAAAGGAGCTTTCTTCCTGTCTCATGTCTTCTCCATCTCTTTGTGTGATGATGGCAATGACACCAGCAGAAATTGGTGATGGGGCAGAACAGAAATCAGGTCTCCACTTTTCTGACACAGAGACAACTGGACATGAGTCAGTAGGAATGGACCTCAGGGTCAGGCCAGACCCAGAGAGGTTCCAGACCTGATCTTCCTGGGGCTGGAACAGATAAGTTTTCATTATTCAGCTCCGGGAGGTCCTGAGTACATATGCCCAAGGTGATCAGGCTACAGTTTGGTTTTTACACATTTTAGGGAGATATAAGACATCAATTAATACACACAAGATGTAAATTTCTTCAGTTTAGAAAGACAGGACAACAGAAAGTGGGAGAAGTTGGGGGCTCCAGGTCTTAAGGAGGATTTCAAGATTTTCTGATTGTCAATTGGTTGAAAGACTTTATCTAAAAACCCAGAATCAATAGAAGAAAGCATCTGGGTTCAGATAAGGGGTTGGGGAGACCCAGGTTTTTATTATGTAGATGAAGGCTCCAGGTAACAGGCTTCAGAGAAAATAGATTGTCTGACTTGAAAAAAAATTCTAGACTCTTAGTTAATTCTTTCCTGAATCAGGAAAAAGACCCAGAAAAGAAAGGGATTTCTCTACAGAATATAGATTTTCCCCACAAGACACAGCTTTAAGGGGCCATTTCAAAGTATGTCAAGGAAATACATTTTGGGGCAAAAGACTTTGATTTCTTTCAGGGTCTGCTGTCTGTCATGTTGGTATCTTATCGCTGCAAAGCATCTGTGCTGTCAGCCTTAAGGTCTCTGTTTTAATGTGAATGTGGGTGACTTGTGCCTGAATACCAGAGAGAGGAGGGTATAATGAGGTGTGTCTGACTGCCCATTCCCATTATGGCCTGAACTTGTGTTTCAGCTTTTCTTTAGAGTATCCTTGGCCAAGAGGAGGGATCCACTTGGTTAGTTGGGCAGCTTACAATTTTACTTTTGGTTTTCAACACTCTATATACTTTAATTCATTCAACCCTTGACAGAGCCACACCTGGCATTTGCCTTAGTATTCCCACTGCTCAAGTGGAGAATATGAAGTGCCAAGATGAGCGACCCAAGCTCTGGAGTTCTTAAATGAAAAAGACAAAACATGAACCTAGACACATGGTCCAATGCTGATGCTCTCAATTACTGACGTGCACTTATGCCTCAGCCATAGGTTTTAGTCTCTATGTAGAGAGTTTCAGTCTCTATGTAGAGAGTTCAGCATTTCCCCGTAAGCCTTAAAGCACTGATCCTAAGAGATTCCAGACACTGACCATGATTACAAAGTGGTCTTTGTGGTCACATGATCCAGAGTCATGATAGGTACATTTTCCTGCAGACAGGCATAGTCATTAGTGTTAAAAGCACAGTTTTAAATGACAAAATCCATTATCAGCTGTAACACAGAGGCATTTTCCTCCTTGGATTAAGCATTGTGTGTTTGCCTATTAAGTCAACTTTAAAGGTAAATTCTGTGAATAAAGATCTTATTTTTCCATAAGTATCCTCATAGTTTGTGGGGATGTTGACTTATGGCTCAACCACTGTACTGCTTCTAGTTTTCTAACATTGCCAAGGGAATAATTGCAATATGCTATGCATTGCAGAGTCTCATTCTCATAATGTTTTCTTTTTTTATAATTGCTGATACCATCCCAGGAGAGAATACTTAGCAAGTACCATGGAGCAACTCACTTCATGAGGGACCAACTTGCTGCTGAGTGTATAGAAACCTGATTCTGGGATTCTGCTGGGAAGGAGGTTTGGAGGTCTCCTGAGAGAAAGTGATTTCACTGATAGAGAACTCTGGCCAAAGTAGCTGTAGGAAGATTTGTCTAGCCAGAGCAAAGACCAGGGAATCATGTGTGAGGCAGCCTGGCTTCAGCTGGAGGAGGAGGAGTGGGTGAGTCACTCTTTCTAATGACTTGTCCTGTTGTTTTTGTTTCTAAAGGCTGGATTCTGGGGAGCATCTGTGACTTTAAAGAGGATGATCCTCCAGGTAGGGAACTACTTTTCAGGTAGGGAGATGGAAAAGAGTTCCTGAGAGCCTTCAAGTTATCCCTGCTGCTTGAGGGGCTGAAGAAGCGGGTATGAAATCAGAAAGAAAATGAAAATATGTGTGAGGTTTGGTTTGTTCTTTTCAAAGTTTGTTGTCATAAAGGTAAGAACTGTCTCTATGGGCTATGAGAGTGCTGTGTTCATTAGAGATGATCTTTGCTGTACACCTGCTCTTTTCTGCCCAGTGAAACATCAAAACCTTTGGTTTGAATTAATCAGCACTCCTTGGGATTGTGCACAAGGGATGTAGAGCTGGGCATTGAGTGTCATTTGTAATGAAAGGAAGGAATCTGTGGGACATATCTCCCTCACAGGCAGTTACTTGAACTTAGAGAAAAAGTTCTTCTACCGTGTGCCAAGGGGAAATTGATAATCACCCTCTGAACTTTTAAGACTTGTTACAGCATGTTCATGTTTCTGTCCTCACTTTGGGTTTAAAGGGATCTCCCAGGATGGATGGCAGAGTGAATGTTCACTCTGGGCTCACTGGTACATCTCCAGCCTCCTGGGAAGGGAGCGGAGAAGTTTGACTTTGAGCGCATTTGTAGCCTCCACTTCCCACCTCTCCCGTAGATTCTGAGATGAGCCTTCTTTCTCTCCAGTTCTCTAATTTTTGGAGAAGCTAAGAGTTCCTTCCCACAGAAGATGGCATTACACTATTTGCTCTCTTCAAAAATTAGGCTTCAGTTGTTTTCGAAGTTGATATTTATAACTTAAGTTCTGGACCTTTTATTCACAGATTGCAGGAAAATCCACAGGATAAAATGTGCTGATAGCACATAATTCTGTCCATGCTATGGATGACATATTTATCTTTAGAGGAACCTCATTTTACATAATGAGATAAAAAAACTTAGGGGGCACCCTCTATGCAATCTGGGGCAATTCATTAGACCCAGAACTCTGAGTTTGATGCAGTCTATCATTTGCTTTTCCTCATGAGACCCCTGACCACCTATCCATTGCCAGCACCCTCTTTTGAGACCCTCAACATCGTCCAGAAGGAAACATCAGAGAGGGTGAGATGGCACTCCCTCCTTGAAGCTACAAGTGAAGACTTCCCTGATTCATCCCTGAAATTTCTCTGCCACCTTTATGTTGACTTCTTCCTTAAGGTAACTGGTTTTGACTGCTAATGATTTGTTTAGATTTCTCCAGGTTTGGATTATTATACATAGAATAAGTCAATATGTATTTCTTGGTGTCTGGCCTTTTTGCTTATTTTATGATTTTAAAATTCATTCATGTTCTAAAGGGCATTTTCTTATATGTTGGGTGCTCACCTGGGAGTGTGATTCTTATTTCAATAAAAAGGAACATAGA
>JAPYYA010002815.1:0-13554 GCA_028533165.1 Leontopithecus rosalia
AATGGTTATTAATAATGGCTGATCAATATTTTGTGTATTGAAAGTGGAGAATGTATATTTTGTGTATTTAAAGTGGAGAGCGCTATACATATTTATTAAGTTTACTTGTTCCGGATCTGAATTCAAGTCCTGGATATCCTTATTAATTTTCTGTCTCGTTGAGTCTAAATCTCTTTATGGGTCTTATGTATCTGGGTGTGAGGATCGTTAGCTCTTATTGTTGCATTGATCCTTTTACCACTGTATCTTTGTTGCTTTGAAATCTATTTTATAAAATGTGAGAATTGGATATAAAATGTGTATAAAATGTGTATCATTTTATATCCAAAGATACACAAAGACTCAAAACAAAGGGTTGGAGAAAAATTTACCAACCAAATGGAGAGCAAAAATAAAGAAATAAACAAAAAGCAGGAGTTGCAATTCTCGCATTTTATAAAATATATTTCAAGGTAGCACATATTCTTAACATGAACAGACTTGTATACTGAAGCAGCAATAAAATTTAGACAAGTCAGGCACTCATAAGGTAACAAGCAATAACTAAATATCATTATTGTTATTAAAGCAAAAAAAATGATGTCAGTGTTTCTCCAAGTTAAATATTTTCCATTAAACATTTAATGGAAAGAAATGTTAATAATTTCTTATTCCCTTTTACCCACCTTTAATCAATTGATACACTACATTTTTTTGCATCTTTCATATTTTGAAGCATTTTCTTTGTCAAAATTAGAGTTAAAATTCTAAAAAAGAATTTCTTATCAAAGTTGTGGATTTTGCTTAATGTCGGTTTATTATAAGAGGTACAAATCCATTTTGGCTGTGGCATATGAGCAATGTATAATAATAGAACACATTATGGCAATTTTCAGATAGATTATGAAACTCTATGAAAATTTTGAAGTAATAGAACACCTAGAAGAAAATTTTGGAAACCTTCATCTAATCTCACAAAGAAATCATAAAAGTGAGTGGATATCTATAAGTAAAATTTTCCATATATTTTATTATATATATTTCAAATACAATATATACATAAACAAAATTGTGAAGAAAGCCAAAAAAGTGAAGAAAGCATTTTCTTTTTTTTTTTTCTTTTTCTTTTTTTTTTAATTGAGATGGAGTTTCACTCTTGTTACCCAGGCTGGAGTGCAATGGTGCTATCTCGGCTCACCGCAACCTCCACCTCCTGGGTTCAGGCAATTCTCCTGCCTCAGCCTCCTGAGCAGCTGGGATTATAGGCACACGCCACCATGCCCAGCTAATTTTTTGTATTTTTAATAGAGACGGGATTTCACCATGTTGACCAGGATGGTCTCGATCTGTTGACCTTGTGATCTATCCGCCTCAGCCTCCCAAAGTGCTGGGATTACAGGCTTGAGCCACCGCGCCCGGCCCAGAAAGCATTTTCAAGTCATAAAAAGCAAAACATTTTTTTAAAACTTTTATTTTGAGTTCAGGGGTACATATGCAGGTTTGTTATATAGGTAAATGTGTATCATGGTGCTTGGTTATATGGATTATTTCCTCACCCAGGTATTAAGCCTAGCAACCATTAGTTATATTTTCTGATCCTCTTCCTCCTCCCATTCTCCACTCTCAAATAGGCCCAGGGTGTGTTGTTTCCCTCTATATGTCCATGTATTCTCATTATTTAGCTTCTGCTTATTAGTAAGAACATGTGGTATTTGGTTTTCTGTTCCTGTGATAGTTTGCTAAGGATAATGTTCTCCAGTTCCATCTATGTCCCTGCAAAGGACATGGTCATGTTCATTTTTATAACTGCATAGCATTCCATAGTGTGTATATACCACTTTATTTATCCAGTCTATCAATGATGGGCATTTAGGTTGTTTCCATGTCTTTGCTGTTGTGAATCGTGTTGCAGTGAACATATGCATGCATGTGTCTGTATGATAGAATGATTTATATTCCCATTCCCAGTAATGGGATTACTGGGTTAATGGTATTTCTGTCTTTAGGTCTTTGAGGAACTTACACTCCCACTAACAGTTTATAAGCATTCCTTTTTTTCCTTTTTCTCCAGAATCTCACCAGCATCAGTTATTTTTTGACTTTTTAATAATAGCCATTCTGACTGGTGTGAAATGGTATCTCATTGTGGTTTTGATTTGCATTTCTCTAATGATCAGTGAGGTTGAGCTCATAATGCAAAGTTAAATAGGAAAACAATATACAAAAAGAATCTTTTAGTAGATAAACAGTATAAAATTGTACATTTAAAATTTATAGTTTATGGTGCAATTAAGGGTGGTTTTTCATTTATTCTTTATACTATGTGATTATTTTCCATGTTTCTAAATATCTATTGCTATAATAGTCAGCAATTAATAATCAATGTTATTTCAAAAGAGAGATCCAGGAAGAAGAAGCTATTTCAAGAAAGGTTTCGTAAGTCAAAAGTTGGATTCATGATATGGTTTCAGGCCTTTTTAATTTAACGTGTTTCTAACCTCTGCGAATCATTGCTATCAGAGTAATTGCATATTTACCACAAACAGAGAAATAAACGTGTTCAAGTTGATAAGATAGTTGTGTAGATATAAAACTCCATAATATTGTAGTAATCAGGGTAGCTGGAGTTGATCTTATCAACCATCTACACATAAAGGAGTCTCACAGTAATATTCTCATGCACATGATATATTGTATAAAAACTACTGTGATATGTTGCTGTGGTACCTGGGAGATCTTTGTGGATTCAAGTGCCATACTCTGCTTGTTTGGGCATGCTTCAGGCATTCACAAATGAAATGAGGAAGAGTTTCTGTACACACCCACAAAGTTTCTGGAGTCCTCCCTCCAGTTGGATAGATAGCAAAGAAATTTGCAAAGGATCCCTCTTTAAACATGGTCACATATTTATGCTGCATGGATATCAGAATCTAATTTTCACAGTAGAGAAGTTTAAGAATATTAAACACCAAGGAAAAACATATTTAAAAGAAAAGAAAAAGGAAGAAATGAAGTGAAAAGACACACAACTACCATTCATCCCCACCTCCTGTATTTTCACTTGCCCACAACAATAAAACACCAATAAACAATTTCTCTGTCATTTGGCCTTAATGTCTACTTTGTGATTAGAGATCCTAGACAGCCCTGCAGTGGTAAGTGATGGGTGAGGAGAGAGACAGGTAAATCTTCACTGTAAAACTGGAAAAAAGACTAGCTCCAGAGTTCAAAGGTTGAATTCCTGTTCTGGTTAGAGGTAAGAGAACAAATTCTTGAGTAGCCATTCTCACTTGAAAAAATGCCAGTGACTTTTCTATGTATTTTATTTTTTTTTAATGTTCGAAGAGCTAAAATATTTGTCATCAATCAATTGTGCAGGGCTGCATCTGATAATCTATTAAGTTTATAAGGATTTCACCTATTTTGGACCAACAAGATACACCTTTTATTTGTCTTCTCTGGGTTTATCAGCTTCTTCTTTTACATTGTTTTTCATCACTAGACCAGTAGATTACAAAATTATCAGTTTTCCAGATTTGGCTGGGGTTTTGATATAGATTCCAACATACAGTTTATACTATGACAATTGGCAAAATAGAGAGGTTACCAAATGAATGAAAAGTATGATACTGATTGTTCTTTACCCTGCATTAATTATCCCTCCCTCTCTTCCCTCTGCTTCCTCTTTCTCTCTCTATTTCCTGCCCCTAATATACATGTGGATGAGTTTTTTAATGACTATTTCAAAGCTTCTATGAAAATCTTTGTGTGTGAGGAACTCTTAAACATTCTCTGAATCTTTGTTGATTATCAATACCCTTGTTTTAGTGTCCTCGAAAAACAATTTTAGCAACCCTGACTTCTTGATTCACCAGCCCACACTAATCTCCACATCTTGGATTTTGTTATTTCCACTCTATCAATGCAAAATCTGAAATTCCCACATCTGACCATGAACCATCATCTCTCTAATTTTCCCAATCCCTCACATTCAGTGAAGTTTCCCCAGCTATTCTTTCAACTCTCTTAGTTACCCCCCACTCCTGAGTGACTCTATTTCTTCCTCTCTAGTCTGGATATTGTAATGAATTATGTCAGTGTACTCTCTGTCCCCTGACTCCCTTTAAATGTGCCCAGGGAAGGAAGTGAGTGACTGGCAGCTGAGGATTTGGGAGAGCTGTAAAAACAACACTGGAAGCGAGCATGGAAGCTGAGTGGTATAGTTTGGTTCTGTGTCCCCACTCAAATCTCATTTCAAATTGTAATCCCCAGTGTTCAGGGAGGGACCTGGCGGAAAGTGATTGGATTATGGAGGTGGATTTCCCCCTTGCTCTTCTGGTGATAGTAAGGGAGTTGTCATGAGATCTAGTTTTTGGAAATGTGTAGCATCTCCCCCTTTGCTTTCTTGTCTTCTTCTGGCTCTGTCCATGTGAAGATGTGTCTCCTTCCTCTTCGCCTTCTGCCATGAGTGTAAGTTTTCTGAGGTCTCCCCAGCCATGCTTCCTGTGCAGCCTGTAAAACCGTGAGCCAAGTAAACCTCTTTTATTCATAAATTACTCAGTGTCAGGTATTTCTTTTCTTTCTTTTTCTTTTTTTTTTTTTGAGACAGAGTCTCACTCTGTCACCAGACTGGAGTGCAATGGTGCAATCTCACCTTAGCTGCAACCTCCGTTTCCTGGATCTAAGAGATTCTCCTGCCTCAGCTTCCCAAGTAGCTGAGACTATGGGCATGTGCCACCACACCCAGTTGATTTTTGCATTTTAGTAGAGTCGGGGTTTCACCATGTAGGCCAGGACAGTCTGGATCTCTTAACCTTGTGATCTGGATCTCGTAACCTTGGCCTGGGAAAGTGCTGGGACTACAGGCATGAGCCACCATGCCCAGCCAGGTATTTCTTTATAGCAGTGTGAGAAAGGATCAATACACTGGATGTGAAGAGTAACCTGATAAATGAGTTTGGTTTAAAGGCTGAGATTCAGGCAGAACATGCCAGAACATTATTGTTTTGGACATTCTTATTCTTTGGGCTGCCTGCCTGTGGATGTTAGGAATTGAGTAGTTTAAAGACTCAGACAGCCACAGACTATCCAGAAGAAAACTCATTTCTCAGCTTGGTTTTCCCACAATTCAAAGCTCCCTACATTTAGGCAAACTTCTTGGCTTTTCCGGCCATCTTGTTATTCACATGTGTTTACATGAGGTTTTTTTTTTTCCACTGAACACCAGATATCCAGGTGAGCAGAAGAAGACAGAGAACCTGCCTTCAGAGAGCTTTCATTTCAGCATAGACAGGAGCTGGAGCTCACTTCCTAGATTGTCCCCTGGTGAGTCAGCTAGACTTGGTCGGAAGGGCAGTTGCCTGGAGCTGCCTTGGAGTGGCAGAGTAGTATGAGTAGTGAGCCCGAGATGCAAATTTCCCGCTGTTGCAGAGTGGTGTGAGATTTCTCATGGGCTCCAGGCACTGAAATTTTCTGATGTGAGACAGTAGAGGGAAGAGACTCAGTCCAGGCAGGCAAGAGACATGATTACTAAGATCCCAATAGGTCTCACATGTCTGCGATATTCCCTCCTGTGTTTTTTTTTCCTCCCTTAACAAGCTGGCCCAAGTTATATAGCAGAAAGGAGGCCCCTCTCAACTTAGCTGACAAGTCTGAATTCCTAGTCATAGAAGGAAGAACCTCACAATTTATCTCCTGGAAGTAATGTCTTCCAAGATAAGCAGAACTCTAGCATTTCTTAAGGACTTGACCATCTTTCAAGGTTGCTAAATGGAGACTCTGGCATTCCTGATAAAAACCAAACCAGATACAGCCAGCTGAAAACAAAATGGTCTCTAGCACTGATCTTTCACCAGTTTTTTTCTTATTATAATACTAAATCTCCACCAAAGGTGGAGCCAATCTGCTACTCTCTAATCATGCCATGTATGTTAGGGCATGATGCCTCACTGCACAAGCTCTAAGAAAAACCCTAAACATGCTTGTGCATCACTCCTTTTTTCTGCCTCAACATCCTTAAGATAACGAGAGCTGGGCCCTTTAGGGAAGGAGCGTCAGGACTCCTCCCCTGTACGCTGCTCCTTGCACAGCTCCAGCCTGAAGCCTATTAAACTTTGCCTAAGAAAATTTGTTTGGCCTAGAGCTAATCTTTGCTTAGCAAGAGCCAAGGAACTTGAGGCCCAGTTGCAACAACAAATAAGCAAGTCAGCCGACCTTCCTGGATTCTCACAGACTGCGTGGAAGGACATACTTCCTAGGGCAAGGGCACAGTGTGGACAATCATCACTGGTAGTCATGAGGGGTATGAATGACATCTCTGTGGACTGTCATTTCCAGGGAGCAGGTGGATGTTGCATTACCTCCATCTGTTAGCCAGGGAACCTTACAAAGGTGCATCCTGCAGGGTGTGGCATATGGGGAGTCTGAGCTGAGGACCAGCCTTTGAGGGCAGCCACTGAAATAGCCAGCATAGACCTTGAGAAGGCTACATCAGTAGATAGATGGGTCCCAATTTAGTGGCTTTTTTATTGCAGCTGGATAAGCCTCCTCATCCTTTTCTCCCCACCCCACACTTTGCATATAAGCTCATCAATCCCCTTGAGAAATGGGAGAATATAACCTGTGATGTTGGAACATAAAGTTTAAATTTTGTACCTTGTAAACTTGTGACAGGAGTTGTTATAAGAAATAAAAATAAGGTACACCTATCTCTCACCTAAAGACTTTTATTTATATCTGAAAACTCTGTCATTAAGTGCAAAGCCAGTAAACAAAAGACAAATAGAATTTTTTTTTTTTGAAACAGCGTTTCACTCTGCCACCTAGGCTGGAGTGCAGTGGCAGAATCTCCACTTACTGCAACCTCCACCTCCCAGGTTCAAGCAATTCTCTTGCCTTAGCCTCCTGAGTCACTGGAATTAAAGGTGTGCACCACCATGCCTGGCCAACTTTTCTATGTTTAGTAGAAGTGGGGTTTTACCATTTTGGCCAGGTTGATCTCAAACTCCTGACCTCAGGTGATTTATCTGCCCCATCCTCCTAAAGCGCTGGGATTACAGGAGTGGCCACCTCGCCCGATCAACAAATAGAATTTTTTAATGTAGTTTTTTATATGAAAAATTGTGGCATAATCTATCCGAATTTTAGGCTCCCAATAATTTTCATAAATAGAAAATATATCAATTAAATCATCAAAATACATTGTATAAGCTATTTGAAAGTAAATAAAGTTTATGTATATAACGTAACATAATGAATGTTTGTGATACTCTTTTTTTTTTCTTTCAGTATTCTCTATATGCTTTTCAATCTTTGGGAGGCTCTTGGTTATGTTGCACTAAAACTACTCTTGAAAAGAAAGAGCATTAAAAATAAACTTAGGGCAAAATAAAGGATAAACGAGAGAGCACTTTGGAAGAAGTGGAAATCCTACAATCATACAACAGTATACCATAGAGTCCAGAAGATGCGGCTGTCCTCCTCACTCTCAGGGCACATTCACAACCAACACTTTTGCCCAAATACTGGTGGATAATATAGAGTTGTTTCATATAATTTTTCATTCTAGAAACTACTGTGTAAGGTAAATTAGTAAATGTGTTTTTTGCCCAAAACTGGAACATGAGAAGTATTACTTGTCACTACCATTTATTTAGGGGATATGACTGGTTTTTATTTTATTTTATTTTTTGAGACGGAGTTTCACTCTTGTTGCCCAGGCTGGAGTGCCATGATGTGATCTTGGCTTATGGCAACCTCCACCTCCTGGGTTCAAGTGATTCTGCTGCCTCAGCATCCAGAGTAGCTGGGATTACAGGCTCTGACACCATCCCTGGCTCATTTTTGTATTTTTAGTAGAGATGGGTTTCATCATGTTAGCTAGACTAGTCTTGAACTCCTGATCTCAGGTGATCCACCCGCCTTAGCCTCCCAAAGTGCTAGGATTAGAGGCATGCGCAACTGCGCCCAGCCTAATTTTTTTAAAAAAGGTCTGAAAAGTGATATAATCTTTCTCTTAAGGTGAAAATAGTGTGTCAAAAGAAAAACCTAGCTGAGCGCTGTGGTTCACACCCGTAATTTCAGCACTTTGGGGAGCCTAAGCAGGCGGATCTCCGGGTCAGGAGTTCGAGACCAGCCTGACCAACATGGTGAAACCTGGTCTCTACTAAAAATACAAAAATTAGCCAGGCATGGTGGCATGCACTCATAATCCCAGCTACTCAGGAGGCTGAGGCAGGAGAATTGCTTAAACCCACAGGAGGCAGAGGTTGCAGTGAGCTGAGATCGTGCCACTGCACTGCAGCCTGGGTGACAGAGCAACACTGTCTCAAAAAAGAAAAAAAAAAAAAAGAAAAAAGAAAAAGAAAAATCTCAGACAAATTACATTTAACAGAATTTAACTGAGCAAAAATCACAGTTCATGAATTGGGCAGTTCCTAAACCAGAATACGTTCAGAGAGACTTTGCCGCTGCCATGTGGTCTAAGTAGATTTATAGACAGAAAAAGAGAAGTGGTGAACAGAATCTGGACATAAGGTACAGAAACAGTTGGATTGGGTACAGCTCAGCATTTGCCTTATTTGAACATAGTTTGAAGAGTTGCCCACATGCAACTGGCTGAAACTCTGTGGTTGGTAGGAGAATGAGTTACAGAAAGTTTACATATCCATTTAGGTTACATTTATAGTTCTCTGTGTATGGAGAAATCTTAAGGCTAGACTTAAAATATGTTAGGAGGCAGATTTGGCCTGAACAACTTAATAGGTGTTAATTTAAAGTCCTTATTTGAGGTGAGCTTTATACCATATGCTGGATGCATAGTAGACATTCTATAACTGCATTCATTATTATTGTTTTCCTCCTGTCCTTGAGATTCCCTAACCCCATTTCTCTCTAATCCACACTCTCCACAAGTGAGACCTCAATCATGTCCATAATAACTTAAATGACCTGCTCTATGTTAATGACTCTGGTTTTCAAATTGCCTAGAACCTGGTCCTTCAAGTTAAGCAATAATTCAATGATTTTCTCTTTTTTGAGACAAGTCACATTCTGTCACCCGCCACCCAGACTGGAGTGCAGTTGGCATGATCTTGGCTCACTGCCACCTCCACATCCTGGGTTCAAGCGATTCTCCTGCCTCAGCCTCCTGAGTAGCTGGGATTACAGGCACCTGCCATCACGCCTGGCTAATTTTTGTATTTTTAGTAGAGACAGGGTTTCTCCATGTCAGTCAGGCTGCTCTGGAACTCCTGACCCCAGGTGATCCACCAGTCTCAGCCTAATTCAGTGATTTTTAGTATATATATTTTTTATTTAGTCAAAATTGCCTTTCCTCTTTTCTAGTATATCAGCATTAAAGGCATCAAATTTCTTCCAAAAAAATACAAGACTATTCATCTTGGAGTCATCTTTTACCTTTCTTTTTGTCTTTCTTGATCAACCGGATTATTTCACTTTTTCATGCCTCAGTTTCACCTTTTGAAATCCAGGAATAACAGTAGTTATTATTTATATTTTTATGATCTATCTGATAAGTCATAAGGATTATTAAATGAATGCATGCATTTAAAAACAAAACCTTTAGCACAGTGTTCAGGCAGATATTACTCAATAACTATTACTGAGCTATTATTAATATCTCAAGTCCTCCCTTCCTTTCCATCCCTGTTGACTAAACAGATATTAGAAAAGCAGATTCTTTTGAGAATTGTCTATTCATGTCCTTTGCCCACTTTTTGATGGGATTGCTTTTTTCTTACTGATTTGTTTGGGTTTGTTGTAAAATACAAATGGCCAACAAACATATGAAAAACTGCTCAATATTACTAATGATCAGGGAAATGCAAATCACAACCACAATGTGATACCACCTTGTTCCTGCAAGACTGGCCATAATCAAAGAAACCGAAAAACAGTAGATGTTGGTGTGGATGCGGTGAACAGGGAACACTTCTACACTGCTGATGGGAATGTAAATAAGTACAGCTGCTATGGAAAACAATGTGGAGATTCCTTAAAGAACTAAAAGTAAAACTACAATTTGATGCAACCATCCCACTACTGGGTATCTACCCAGAGGAAAAGAAGTCATTATTTGAAAAAGATACTTGTACTTGCATGTTTATAGCAGCACAATTTACAATTGCAAAATCATGGAACCAACTCAAATGCCAATCAATCAATGAGTGGATAAAGAAACTGCAAGATACATATACATATATATATATGTATATATGTGTATATATACATATATACATACGTGTATATATATACATATACACATATATATGCATATATATACACATATATATATGCACACATATATATGCATATATACATACACATGTATATATGCATATGTATATATACACGTATATATACATATATATATATATATATATGTATATATATGTATGCTGGAATACTACTCAGCCACAAAAAGGGATGAATTAACAGCATTTGCAACAACTTGGATGAGATTGGAGACTATTAATCTAAGTGAAGTAGCTCAAGAATGGAAAACCAAACATTGTATGTTCTCACTGTTATGTGGGAGCTAAGCTGTGAGAATGCAAAGGCATAAGAATGATACAACGGACTCTGAGGACTTAGGGGAAGAGTGGGAGTGGGGCAGGAGATAAAAGACAACAAATGTGGTGTAGTGTATACTGCTCAGATGATGGGTGCACCAGAGTCTCACCAATCACCACTAAAGAACTCACTCATGTAACCAAATACCACCTGTACAGTGATAACTTATGGAAAAACAAAATAAAATAACACAAGAAAAGCAGATTATTTAAAGGACCTTTTGCAATCTGCTTTTCAAACCTCAGACTTCTTTTTTTTGCAAAGTGAAAGCAAGTTTATTAAGAAAGTAAAGAAATAATAGAATGACTACTACGTAGACAGAGAGCAGCCTGAAGCCCCAGACTTCTAATAAACATTACCATTCATTCTATGTCTTTGTCAAAATGGACAGCTTTCTGTCTCTGACCTTTTCTATTTCATTATTTCTGTTTTATACTCTTTCAAAATGCCCTTAAACTGGTTGTCAAAATCTTATTCAGTCTTTAGGAACCAAATAAAGCCACCTTTCCAGGAAATGTGTTGAGGTTCAAGTCAGAATTAATTATGCTTTCATCCACTAGAATTAAGCATTATGTTCTTCTTTTTGATTACTGTTTATCACATTATTTTTATAGTTAGTGAAATAAATGTGTTTTACCTAATAGGTTATAAGTTGTTTGCAGAATCATTATATTTTAGACTTGAATTTTACCATTAACATCCATTATGATGGTGTCTTTCTTTTAGAAAAGACTCAGTTGATACCTACTAAGTAGCATTATAATTATCTTTAGTGACTCTTGCCATAACACAAATTTTCTGAAATTTTTATTTTTATTAATAAAAGGAACTAATGAGAATTTAACATGTGATCTTAGCCAACAGTCTGAGAAGCAATGAGAATTTTAGAATAGCATTGCACAGAAAATTTGAAAGAATACACAGGATAATAAAAAAGTATCATTGTTAAATAAATGTTTGTATAAACACGGTGTCTCAAAAGGCTTAGTGCAATTTTAGGTTTAATATTCTCATATGCATACAAGCTACAAATTAACAAAAACATTACTTAAAAATATGGTCATTTAAATCTCTTTACACTGTTAATTTGGCAAATATAAAATGATAAACTTCAACATATGTTTTCAGTTTCTCTTATTAAGAAGAGCAAACATTAACTGATGTAAAAAATCAAAATTAAAAATATATTATTTGCCCCAGTAATGACAAACACACCCAGTGTTCAGATCTGCATCCAATAGTACTCTCCAATAAAAAGAATCAGGGTCAAGGTAGAAATGAAATGACTGTTTCTAAGGCAGGAATAAGGAATATACAAGGTAAGCTTGGAGCTTCTTGTAGTACTGGGAGGTAGAGATGTGCTAAAATAAACCCAATGATGGAATGGGGTCAGGTGTATGTCAGAGAGACACAGAAGCCAACTGCAGTGCTCCTGGTGGCCAAAGATGAACAACTTTGAGTAACCAAATGAGTATCATAGTATTGGATTATAACCCAAAGTACAAAATAAATATCTATCAACCAAAATAATTTCAATTAATTTATGTGGATAGTCACCCCTCAAGAAAGTGGAGCATAACTTCACCTCCCATAAGGGTGGGCTATCCACAGTGATGTGTTCCAGAGAGAGAGATAAGGAGAGGGAAGAGGGGCAGGCAGTAACTTTACAGTGGAGAAACCTGACAAACTCTACTTCAGTAATATGGTTGGATGGGAGCCTGGAACAGAAAAAGGAAATTAGAAAAAAAATAAGAAAATTGAAATACATTATGGACCCTAAGTAACAATAGTAGGGTATGTCAAAACTCTCTATTCCTTTTGCAATTTTTCTGCAAATCTGAAACTATTCTAAAATTAAACATTTGCTAAAAATAAGAGGGTATTATAAAAATTGATAAAATAATTATAATATAGATGAAGTGGACAATTCCTAGAAAAATACAAAGACTGCTTGCCTAACAAAAGCAACAACAAATGTATTATTCAAAATTCACAAAACTACAACAAGTAAAATTAATTTAAACACTCATTAAAAAATATAAAACCGGAATTTCTCCTCTTCCCCTTCAAAGAAAACACCCGGAAGGGGGAGGAAGATGGCGCTCTAGAAGCAACTCACCACTGCAGCTCTCAGTCAAGACGCAGAGGGTAAGCAAACACCGCATTTTCAGACGGATCCTTATAGCCCACAGAGCGGGGGAAAAGCCCAGGTGTAAAAGGCACGCAGGACTCAAGCGGAGCGCTCTCCCCTGGCGTGGCCAGGCAGCCAGCGCCGCCACAGCGGCCGGCACACAAAACCCACGGGTCTGGGCGCCCTGTTAAACTGACAATTTGAGACTTGGGAGGGCAGATTGCTATGTTCATCTGACTGAACGGGTTTTGGACGGTGATCTAGACCAGGAGATTTCTGGGAGGTGAATTGTGAACCAGTGAAGCGGGTGGCTGCACTGGAAATCACACAGATCCCAGTGCCCTTTCAGCCAGCGACTGAGGCACCTGGGAGAGAATCAACCTTACAACTTAAAAAGAAAAAAAAAGCAAAAGGCTCGGAGGCAGGGAGCCAAGTGATCAGGCTCGACGGGTCCCACCCCCACAGGGACAAGCAATAAGTCGATTCGGAGTGCCAGGGGTTTGAGAGTTCCACTGCAGGAAGAGCAGAACACATGACTCTGCAGCTCGGTGGGGGAGGGGCGTCTGCCATTGCTGAGAGCTTCGGCCCCTACTGAGGTACCCGCCCACTGCTGACGCAGTCAGCTGTTGCCAAGGCAACCCACAATAACAGAGAGACTCCACCTACAGGGCAGAGCCCACATCAGCAGGGCAGAGCCTACGTCAGTAGGGCGGAACCCAAAACAGCAGGACGGAGCCCACAGCAAAAGGGTGAACCTCACGCCAGCAGGGCGAAGCCTCGGCAGCCAAATAGTGACTAGACTGCTTCCTAGCTGGGCAGGACAGCACAACGGATACTCACAAATAAAGCCC
>JAPYYA010002816.1:0-13551 GCA_028533165.1 Leontopithecus rosalia
AAAAAAAGAGTGTTTGGGTTTATATATCCTATGCAAAGAGACCTTTGTGCTTTTCTCATTGGTCTCTATTCCCCAGTTTTCTGATTTCATACCTTGAGTACACCATAATATTTTGAGCAACCTATTCCTCTCCCTCCAAAAAATAGGGCTCCTTGGACATAATCCAGCTCCCCGCTCTGTGGACATGCATGATTCCCTGATGATTATAGACAGAGAGAAAGTGGTTCCACATAGTTTCTCTAGGTCTAGGAGAAAGTTTGATGAAACCCACAGTGTTAGCCATTCAGAGGACTTCGTGCTTTCTCACTGAAGAAATATGGTTACTTTGGTAGTAATCTTATGAGACTCCAACCTCAGTTCCCTTCTGTCTTTCCTCTGTGTATAACTATATAGGATGAGGCCAATTTGTTCATGTGCATTAAGACAGATATGCAAGAATGAGCTCATCTTAGCTCCTCTTCCCTATCCACAGCAGAGCGTGAAAAAAAAAAGGAATGGATGTGAAAAACACTTTATTCCTTCTTGGGTTGGCTCCCTTTTTGTTGATGTTGCAGACATACCTTTGAAGTTAAATTAGGTGTCAACAAAGCTGATCAGCCCTGTTTTTGCTTTTGTCATTGTTTTTGAAACAATTATATCAGGGTTCCAGGGTTTATGCAGGCTGTAGCTGTAGCTTATTAATTTAACTTAGAAGAATTCTGTCTTCCTGGAGAATAAAGGTCTATTTTTCTGCAATTTGCTGCCTCTGTGCTGTCTAACAAACCTTGGTCCCTGAAGTCTTATTGATTGATGCAGGTCACTGATTTTTCAGTGAACTCCTGTTTAATAGAGAATATGAGTGGCCGTCTATTGATTCAAGTTCAATTTCAAGGGATGCCTTCTTTGCAGAGAAAGGTCCTTTAAATGTTTCTTGTTTTCTTGTTTTTAGTTTTGATTTTCTTGTTTCTTTTTGCTTTTTGCTTCATTTTGTGCTGTTTGCTGCACACCTCATCTTCACTACAACAGTGAAATGAGATGCTGCTCTACACCAATGGCATTGATTGGCTGTCTGGATCCCTGCAGAAGTGTTTGCTTTTCAGTTGCTTCCCCAGAGGGTCAAAAGCTCCTTCTAGACATTGATTGACCTTAGCATCCTCCACCCAACCCATCAGCACTCATTGTGAAACTGGTATGCAGTTGTGATTCACAGGAACCTCCCATAAATACACCACCTAATTAAAAAACATCCTTGAGCATCATCAACTGGTTCCTCAATTTATAGAATTCATCATAGGTGGTTGCTTGTGGCCAGCTAACACAGATTCCGGAGTAGGGTGAATCAGGCTTATCTTCCTTCTTTAATCCCTGAATGATCGTGAGCATGTAAATTCTCAAGCCTTAGTGTCTAGCTGTGAAATGGGGATAGCACTCATATCCTAGAGGGCTGAGATACCTGTCTTGAAATAATCAAGGTGAAGGGCTCCTGGAAGGGCCAGACACCTGAACCCCAACAAGGCGAGTTCTCCATCCCCTTGTCTCCTGTTTTTTCTAAGGAAAGGATAATAAGAAGGAACTTGGGAAACTGGCAATCTTCTCATATTAATCCTAAAACGGACTACAGGACCCTTCCATAGGACAGAATTCACATTTTGAAAAGATTAAGAAACCAAGTCTTGGAAATATGAAGCCGCTTGCCAAGGTAACAAAGTGTAGTGGAAACAGGATTTGAATTCACCCTGTGTGAATTCTGCATTTTGCTGTGTGGATGTCTACACAGAGTGTTTATCCAAATGCGACGACGATACTAAAGGCTGTTTGAAATGTGTCATCAGAAACATGAAATAAAAAGGAATGGAACGTTTAATTTCCATTGTGAAATGAACGTGTGTTTGCAGGACAGAGGAGAAACAGAAGGGGGGAAAGCTGTACTAGATAAGGCGATGAGGTGGAATTTGGATGTTTACAAAATCTATTTAAGTATAAAATGCAGTAGGGAGTAAATCACAAAGCCTCCAGGACTCCAGGTGAGCTAGCAGTGACAAGAAGGAATCAGGGTCCTCTTGGAACTAGGAAAGGGGCAAACGTGTCTGCCTGGCTGTCAGGCTAAACTGCAGCCACCTGCCAGACAGCTGCCCGGCAAAATCTCAGGAATCTGTATAGTTGACAGCCACACTTAGCAAGGGGCAAGGCCACTGAAGTGTTCAATGTCAATTGGACAGTCAGCCGGGTGGGAGCGCGGGTGATCTTCAATCAGACAACTCTAGTTTTCTGCACACATCTTTAAAGGCACCTTGCTCACTCCTTTGTAGAAGCAAGCACTACGCCTTACAGTCTTTTATGGAAAGATCAGCTTTCTGAGACGGAGCCAAGTAGGGGAGACCCAGCTCCACAAAGCAGCTGCCTTCAAAGGTCAGCCAGGCTTAATTTTCCACCACTAAGGATGCTGAGAGGTGTGAGCCGAGTGAATGCAAGACAGTGTTGCCACTGAACTTCAGCATGTCTGAATGTCACTTTGTGTTAGAGCAATAATCACAAGGGAGAACTTGACAGCCTTAATAGCTATGACTAATAACAGCTTATAAGGTTTAGTAAAAGGAGCCCAATGAGGGCTGAACACAGTTGAGCTACGGCCTTTTTTGAGTGGTAAAAGGAAAGGGCTTTCCTTTCTGTTCTCAGCCCATCTGGAAATGCTCCCTTGCTTAGTTCCTTAGCTTTGCAGAAACACAAGTGAATTATTTCCAGGGACAGCAAAAATCATTATAAAAAATGATATTTTATATTTGTTTCATGATTTGCGTTTTACAAATCCCCGATTGTTCAAGATTCCTTACTCAACACTGTGTCCCATTTGGCTTAGAGAGGCGCTTGGAAAACATTGATGTGTGCTATTCCACTGAATGACGAGTGATGCTGTTGTATCAGGTTCACATGATGACAGGGCCTGGGAGGTGACCTGCACTTACCTTTTTGTTAAGCGGAAGAAACTGAGATGCTAGGAGTTGAAATGAGCTGCTGATGTTTACAGTGTCAGTAGCCAAGAGAGACACCTCAGTTCTCTACATGAGAGGCAAAACAGAGTGGTAGATATGAACAAGAAGGGCAGGATAATAGATGCTTGGGTTCTGACTCCAGACCCACCGCTTATCACCTGTGAAGTTTTAGCCCCGTTACCTAAACTAACTGTCGCTCAGTTTCCATGTCTGTAAAATGGGGGGTAGTAGAATTAGCTCCCTTGGAATAATTGCAGCTTCAAAGAACTCGGCCACCTGAGTCTCTTAGAGCAGTCACTGGTACACAGAAACCCCTGCACAAACATTAGCCGTATCATTACTTCAGTGATGCTTCTTCTGTGCTATACTCACGTTTCAAGAGGTCATGACGGAGAAGAAATTCATTACTTTTTCTCTGCCTGATAATAATTTCTGTTTCTTTAATGAAAAGCACTCTGCTTTTCTTTTGGATAACCTCCATTTCCCCCAGTTGCCAGTTCCTGCTATTTGAGCATAGAGCTGGATCCAGACGTGGTCAAGTTGTACCAGTAGAACCGGTCAGCATATCCCTTTCTCCTGACCAAAGCCATTATTTTGGAGATGAGAATGTGGCCCAAATTGCCCCAGTCACAGACAAATTTGAGGGCTTATTCTGAAACTCTCAGGAAAGAGACCTTCCCTGAAGGCTTGGCTTGCTAAGCCTGGACTGCTTGATCCCCATTGGGAAAGACATTTGCTGAAAGTACTTCCAACAAAGACTGAAGCAAAGCCAAATGTTGGAGTCAGCACCCTGGATGCCAGGCTTGGGAAGCAAGATCCAGCCGGACCTAAGTTTAGTCTGACGTGAATCAATATTCCATCACTTCCCTCAATTTTACTTGAGTTGTTTTTCTGGCCCATGAAACTGAAGAGATACCAGTGAGTGCTCACAGTAACTTTTATAGGAACCCAATAAAAACAATAGAAGCTGATTAACTCTGCACATGACAGGTGTTTAAACTGTGAACTAAACATCAAAACAGAAATAAAGGCTGTCTTTTACGGATCACAAAATAAATATACCTATAAACGAAAACAATCAGGGCAATTTTGTTTTACTATAAGTTCTGGGGTACTGAATGTGCAGGTTTGTTGCATAGGAATACGTGTGCCATGGTGGTTTGCTGCACCCATCAACCCATCATCTACATTAGGTATTTCTCCTAGTGCTATCTTGAGACACATTTGCAGCCCTAAGCACTCCTAGTTCTTAATTTCGTATACTTTTCTTATGTCACCGGAAGAACATGGAGTCCTTAGCAATAGTTTTAGTCATACCTACAGCTGTGACTAAGAATTCACCTTCCACACTTTCTTCACCTGAACCTAATAGCAAGGTGAACCTATCAGTCAACAGGCAGAATTTATTTGCAAACTTGTCTTAGTGGGCTGGGGTAGTGTTTTATTATTTAATTTGATAAATAAGCAACGTTTAAAAATCCAAACAACGGAGAAGTACTCCTGGAAAGACAGAATTCCAAAAATTCTACCCTCCATCGAAGCAATGAGGGTCCTGGCAACAATTGTACAAATCAATTGACTTTGAGAACTCTGGAAACTGACCAAAGGCTTGCAACAATCTCAAGGGTGTTTATTTAAGAAAAATCTATGGAATGTCAGTAAGGACAGTGAGCTTTTGTGACGAGTATCACGTCAGGGTCACCACCTGAGACGCTGATCACCACCTGTGGAGGTCCGTCCCGCAGACCCTGACTCAGTGATGGATGAATGAATGCACTCACACACCAAAGCGCAGTGTAAGAGTCAGGCGAGGGATGGTCGACAGCTGCTTTCCGAGGGCGATGGCAGCTAACCAGCCACTACCCCCGTTCTTTCTTGCATTTACTCAATATAGATATAATAACAGGTTGGAGGTCAATATATTTGTGGATAACTAACATAGTTAAAAGAGTGGTTTTATGAATGATAAAAGCTTTTCATTCTGGGGCCCAGAGTAAACACCATTAATACAATTAACAGGTAATTCCCCTTTGACCCCCCACACCCCCGAATCCCCCAACCCCCACCCCTAAATGCTCATCAACAGTAGGCTGGATAAACAAAGTGTGGACATATGCACCATAGAATACTATGCAGCCACAAAAAGAACACGGTCAAGTCCTTTGCAAGAACATGGATGGAGCAGGAGACCATTATGCTATGTGAACTAACACAGGAAGCCAGATACTACATGTTCTCACTTAGAACTGAGACTTAGACATTGAACACATATGCACATAAGGAGGAAAACAAAAGACCTTGGGCCTGCTTGAGGGTGGAGGGTGGGAGGTAGGTGAGGATAAAAAATCCACCTGTTGGGTAACTATGCTTATTACCTGGGTGATGAAATTATATACCAAATCCCTGCAACATCTAATTTACCTGTTTAACACACCTGCGTAAGTACTTTTGAACCTAAAACAAGTATGTTTTTAATTGAAAAAATAGAAAACTGCCATGTAAAAAATACGCTGAAAAGACTATTAATATAAAAAGGGGTGAGAAACTTATGGATTTTTTTTCCCATTTTTTAGAATAAAATGTATTATTTGACTAACAAATAATTTTTTTTTAAAAAAAATAAATCTCTCTCCACTACCTCCCTTTCTTCTCCCTCCTTCCTTCCTTCTTTTTTTCATTTTTTTTTTTAAGACAAAATCTTGCTCTGGAGTACACTGGTGGAAACTCAGCTCACTGCAACCTCCGTATAGCAAGTTCAAGAATTTCTCCTCCCTCGGCCTGCCAGGTAGCTGGGATTACAGGTGTGCACCACCGTGCCCAGCTAATTTTTTTAGTTTTAGTAAAGATGAGGTTTTGCCATGTTAGCCAGGAATGTCTCTTGTATTCCTGGCCTCAGGGGATTCACCCATCTTGACCTTTCCAAGTGCTGAGATTACAGGAGTGAGCCACCACCCTGGTCTCTGTCCATTTCTCACCTGACTTCTAATCTGATCAAGAAGAGGTTTCCAGAGACACAAAAACCAGAAGATACAGACTTTTAAAAATTCATTCAGGAAAGTTACTAAACAAATAACAATAGGACGACAATAATAATAAACACCAAAAACAGCAAACCCTGGAGAGTAAACGGGATATGATTTGTGTAATTGCCCCATAATTCAAAATATTTAGCATTCAACAGAAATGTATTAGACATTTAGTAAAATCTAGGAAATCAAGACGATATGTCAACCAGTAAGTCCATATTTAGCAAATGAAGGGGAAAAGAGATATTCTAAAATGAAGGAGAGATAAGATATTCCTGTTTAAACAGAAACCTGAGAGGATCCACCCTGTTTTAAATACTAAAGGGAATCCCTTCCAGTGGAAAGAAAAGATTGGAAGAATGGATTAAAAAACAACAACATTATTCAACTCTATGCTGCATACAAGAGACAAATTATAGATTGTTAAGACACAAATAGGTTGAAAGTAAAAGGACAGGGAACCTACCATGAAATTAGTGCCCAAAGCTGAGCTGAAGTGATTATACCACTGTCAAAACTGACCTTTAGCAAGAAGAGTTACTAGAACCAAAGAAAGAAATTTGAAAAAGATAAAAGCATCAATATGTCAAGATGAAAACAATGATTACACATGGATCTAACAGTAACATCCCAAAATACATCAATTTTTTTTTGAGATAGAGCCTTGGCTCTGTCACTCAGACTGGAGGGCAGTGGCGTGATCTTGGCTCAGTGCAACCTCTGCTTCCTGGGTTCAAGCTATTCTGCCTCAACCTTCTGAGGGGATTATAGGCACATGCCACCACGCCTGGCTAATTTTTTGTATTTTTGGTAGAGACAGGTTTTTTGTTTTTTTTTTTTGAGACGGAGTTTCGCTCTTGTTACCCAGGCTGGAGTGCAATGGCGCGATCTCGGCTCACCTCAACCTCCGCCTCCTGGGTTCAGGCAATTCTCCTGCCTCAGCCTCCTGAGTAGCTGGGATTACAGGCACGCGCCACCATGCCCACCTAATTTTTTGTATTTTTAGTAGAGACGGGGTTTCACCATGTTGACCAGGATGGTCTCAATCTGTTGACCTCGTGATCCACCTGCCTCAGCCTCCCAAAGTGCTGGGATTACAGGCTTGAGCCACTGCGCCCGTCAAGACAGGGTTTTACCATGTTAGTCAATCTGCTCTTGAACTCCTGACCTCGAGTGATCTGCTTGCCTTGGCCTCCCAAAGTGCTGGGATTACAGGTGTAAACCACCATGCCCAGCCAATATTTCAGATTTAATATAGTGTAGAGAAGCTAGAAATATTATCTTCAAGGAAATAGAAGATTTGAATATGACTGTAAAACAACTATAGCAAACAGATATCTATAGAATACTCCACCCAACAATAGAAAGATATAATTTTCTCAAGTGTGCACAGAACGTTCTCCAAGATAGACTGTATGATAGCCATAAAACAAGCTCTAAGACGTTAAAAAAGATTAAAAACCTGCAAAGAATCTCCTAAGTTCAAAGTAGAATAAATTTAAAAGTCAATTATGTGATTTATGAAATTTGTAAATATACAAACATTAAACAATGTAAACAACGAGTCAAACAAACAGTAAAGTTACAAACTACTTTGATATGAATGAAAACAAAAGCACAACATACCAAACCTATGAGATGCAGCCAAAGCTGCAGTCAAGGAAAATTTATAGCTGTAAACACACATGAAAAGATCACAAAATTTTCAGAATAGCCTAAACTTCTGTCTTAAGAAACTAGATAGAGAAGAAGCAAACTAGAGTTAAGTCAAGCAGATAATCAACTAAATCCAAATAACAATAGTAATGATGACATTAAAGCAGAAATTCATGACACAGAGAAAGAAGTAAAACAGAGAAAGTCTACACCATCCAAGTCAGTTTTCAAAATGATTAATAGCATTAACAAACCTTTAGCTAGACCAACAAAGGACAAAAAGAGCAAAGACTTGAGTTTCTAAAACCAGAAATGAAATAGGGGGCAGCACTACTTACTTAGTAAAATAAAAGTGTTGTAAATTGATACTCTGGAAAATTACATGACAATAACTTAGTTAACCAAGATGAAAGGGATATATTGGTAGACACTAACCAAATCTTGCTCAAGAAATATGTTAATAGAAAATTTGACCCAACCTATAATAAATTCAGTGATTCACCAGAATTTTAAAATTTTCCACAAAGGAACTCTTAGTCCCAGATGGCTTCTTTGGTGAATTCTACCAAACATTTCAAGAGGAATTGAGGCTGTGTGTGTGGTAGCTCGTGCCTGTAATCTCGGCACTTTGGGAGACCAAGGGATGTGGATCATCTTGTCAGGAGTTCGAAACCAGTGTGACCAACATGGTAAAACCCCATCTCTATTGAAAATACAAAATGAGCTGGGCATCTGGTGCACATCTGTAATCCCAGGTAGTTGAGAGGCTGAGGCAGGAGAATCACTGGAACCAGGGAGGCAAAGTTGCAGTGAGCAGAGATAGTGCCACTGCATTTCAGTCTCGGCGACAGAGCAAAACTCCATCAAAAAGAAGCAAGCAAACAAACAAACAGAAGAACAAAATGTATTTGCCCGCATGACTACCAAATAGAAATGCTTTAATTGAAGCGATTTCACACACACGTTAAATTCTACTGTATCTTCATTTGAGTCTGTCATTGCACACTATGAACATGAATATTAAAACTCAGACCAATGATTTAAATTTAAAATTTTCTTTGCTTTAATGATATCAAATAGCAAATGTAAAACAGCATGCCAAGTTAGAGGAAGACTGTGAAAGACAGAAAAACATTCCATAATTTAGTGCCTTTCATGTCACGTTTTCCTGCTGTTTGAAGAGGAGTCCCACATTTTCATTTTGCCTGACATGTCACAGGGCCTGCTGGGAGCCAGGGATGCGGACATCAGATGTGCACACCACTGAGTCATGGGAGGTATGTGCACAGACAGCACTCTAGACCCGAAGGCAGCTCTCTCGCTTTCGTGTTTCTAGCGCACATTAACTGTACTTTTTGTATGAACTTTTCCACATTTAGTTTGAATTTTGAATATTTTGTCCTGCTTTTCCATGTTCCACCAGCTACATGTGAGTTCCTGGAGATCTGGACCTACTTCATTTCCTTTTAATCCCCAAGGACCTGGCGTAGGAGCAGATACTCAACAAATGTTTGGCATCTTGAAATTTCCTTCCCAACCAGACCGCAAAATGCCCACTGCGGTTTCCATCTGCATCCGGGCTCTGCGGTGGTCCCTGGCCGGGTGCACATCGAAGAGCAGACACTGGGCATGTGTGGACCCACTCTGTGTCCTCCAAGAGGGCTTCATGGGAGCTGCCATCGAGAGTATTGAGGGTGGCCACCAGTTCCCCACAGCTCCCCTCCTTTCTGTTCCTGATGAAAACACCTTGATTTTTCTCTGAAGAACTAAAAAGCCTCTTTACCCTCACAGCATGTTCAGGCTCAGCTATTCCCTGCTCCAGTTCCAGCAATGGGCACAGAATCCAGGCCCGGCTGATGAGCATAACCCATCCCACACCCAGAGAAAGACTGACTCACGAATGGGCATCAGACCCAATTCTGCTTCCTTCTGTGGCTTTTGTTGGTATGAATGTGTCCATTGGAATTAAAACCAGAATGATATAAACCACGGTGTTTGGGGTCTGGGGTGGCGGTGGCTGCAGAGAAAATAAATGTTGTATTAATGCAGACAGCACAGAGGGCAGCAGAGCTACGTGATGGTTGAACACAAGTCCTGCAGACCCTCAGACTCCAACTTGGACAAAAGCCATCCCAACCCTTTTAGTTCCATGAGCCAGTACATTTCCTTTAGAGAGGAGAAGGCTTCAGCCAGTTTAATTTGGGATTCTACTACACACACACAAAAGACTACACACACACACACACACACACACACACACACACACACATATGTACAGACCAATGGGGTCTCCGTATGTTGCTTAGGCTGGTTTAAAACTTCTGGCTTCAAGTCATCCTCCTATTTCAGCCTCCCAAAGTGCTCCTATAAATTATTTCGGGAATGTATGGTAGACTTGCCAGTACCCACCGCTTCTCTGCCACCCTGGTGCGGGCCCTTCCCACCAGTATCTTCACTTGTGTCTTTATCTCACTATCTAAGGCCAGACAGACCCCTTTGCTGGATTACATTCGAGACGCACACCACTCGCCATTGTGTTCTTCCTGGAAATTAAACCACTTATGGAAACCTTGGTATTTGTACTCTGTTGGAGCTGCCCCACATTTACCCAGGAAACACAGCTGCAGGGGGAGGTGACAGCAGGCTATTTAGCGACAAGCTCCCTGCTCATTTCTCGGGAGGCAGCAGGTAGCTGCAGATTTTGTCTCACAGTGCAGGCCTGAGAAGATTCTGCCTCACCTATCCCCTCAGACCAGCCTTGGAAGCAAGATGCTTCCGTGGGTGCAGGGAAGGCTTCCAAACCTGAAATTTCTTTTGTAAGTCGCAGGCATCTCATTAGTGCCGAGTCCAGTTGATACTGGAAGACTGCAGACTTAATTATGGGAGAGCCGAGTTGGCAGTCTCTATCTTCCAGAGCAGCAACAGGGCTGAAAAAATCAGGCTGCGTGCTGATGATCCTCGATTGACTGCTGCATTAATTGGCACACAGTGCAGTAACTAATCGCATAGAGCATGAGCTCATCTTGGTGCCAGAAAAACAGACTCTCAAAGGTCCATAGTCACACACTGGAAATCCCATTTATCTTCCTTCTTGCCAAGCTTTTCAAAGAAATATCATAGAAGAGAGGAAAACATGACTTACAGGCGATGTGGTTGAAAATGCAAGTGTTTCCAAAATTCAGGAAAACCTTATTCAGACTGACCAATTCCTTCAATGGGAAGGCAGAAGGAGGGTAATTTCGCGGCTCTTTCTGAAGAACGTTCTGTGCTTACACTACATCACTGGATAGCAATGCAATAATATCCCTTGCTGGTTCAGTGTTAGCTCTGGAGCCACCAAACACCACCTACATGTAGGTCCACTCCCTACCGGCTGTGTGACTGTGGGTGAGCGACTTAACCTTTCTGTGCTTTGTCGAGATGCACTTGGAATGATTGGCAAAATATTACGGAAAAATATCGAAGATATATTGGTTAAAGTTGTAGATTAGTCTCTCAAACCTTTTGGAAGACGGAAAGGTTTTACTGGGGCAGGCTGAAGGCAGTTGGCCGGCCCACTAAGTTAGGGAGAAAATAGGGAGGAGGTTTTCCCAGTTAAGTCTTTTTACCCCACATCTCTTTGTTTCTACTCTGTTTACTCATGTTAATTTTGTGTTGGACGGCCCTCTCTGTGGAAGATCAGAGGGGAATTACCTGTTAATTGCATTTATTCTGGGCGCCAGAACCTAAAGCTTTTATCATTTGCATAACCACTCTTTTAACCATGTTAATTATCCACAAGCTGTTAACTTAGAACCTCTGTTATGAATAAATGTTTGGATAGACAGAGGGTCTTGTTCAATTGGTTGCATTTTTCCTTCTGAAAGCAGGCAATGGCCATTCCTAACCCACTAGAAACACTGTCATGGTGTTCAGCCGTCAGTGAGTCAGGGTCTGCAGGTCAGACCTCCGCAGGCGGTGACCCACGTCTCAGGTGGTGACCCACATGTCTGTTTCTGTCACCACATCTGTAACATCTCATAGTAATAGTATTATCTACCTGAACAACAGGCTTAAATGAGTCAATATGTTTGACATGCTTATAATAGTGCCTGGCACATAGTGAGAGCTAAAACATATCAGTGTTTCATTATAATTAGCCCTATTATAACCCAGGAAGGGCAGGAGACATAAGTTCCATCCTGGTACATCACAAAGGTCTTCACGCATCTCCCTGCTCAGAGAACAGCCTCGGTCTCTACACGGGACAAAAACATCCCCTGAAATCAAGACTTGAGATCATAATTCCTAAGGTCTCAAGGCCAAGTTAAATCACCTCAGCAAAGATATGGCAATTCAGAACCTCTCCTTTTTGAAGCTTTGCCATGGCAGAACATTCACTGGGGATGTTTTAGCAAGACTGGCTGGCTACTCTTAGGGGAGCTCACTGTATCTTGGAATAACTCTAATATTCTCTCATCCTATATATACATTGAGTACCTTTTAGATGAAAAGTATGGGTGAAGAAAATGGACACGCTCGACCCAGTGGAATTTAAGTAGGGGTTAAAAATTACAGTTAAATTAAGTAGGAAATAGGGGTTAAAATTATAGAGATATAGACTGCTACATAAACATACTAACTCAAATATAACTAATGTTTCTTGACAAAACAAAGCATTATGCAATGCCTTTTATAAACATCATCTTATTTTCTCCTTCCCAAGACCTCACAGTAGAATTACATGATGCACATGCTTAACAAATATATCATTTAATTTTATGCTCTCAGAACAAAAGGAAGAAAGAGAGAAAAACAGAATTATGCTCTGATCCCATAGCATCCTCTAAAAATTGGATCTTGCTCTATGTTGTAATAAGGAATCTGGAGACTGCCCACATGCAAAGAGAAATAAAAAAGACTAATTCTTTGTAATGCCAGTGTTTTTAGGGATTCAGGTCCTGGTGATCTCAGAGGAATATGAGAAGTGCTTTCCAAGGGTTACCCTGACCATTTGCAACTTTTGCACTGTATGGTCACATTGGACCCAGTATTCCATGTAAGAATTCATTCCATTTTCTTATCATCCACAGTTTGCAGGAAATGGAAATGGGGCTCAAAGATTTGAGATGATATGCCCAAGTTTAAAGAGTTAGAAAGTTGTGGGGATGGGACTGGTCCAAAATATTGGATTTGCAAGTTTAATTCTTAAGCTTGGTTTTGGTCTGGGATATTCTTGTTCTTCATCCTGAGCTAAAATTGGCTGTGTTTTGGTGCTAACTCTTGAAACCTTCTTAAAAATAAATATTAAAAAGGATAAAATGACTCAGTTTACACAATAACTTTTTAGTATCTCAGAAGAACTGCCATTTCTTGCCCTTGCCCCAGGCCTGGGCCTTTTTCTTTCCTCACCAGGTAAACACTTGCACTGTCTTTAATAACTTCTCCTGTGGCTTCATTTCCAAGGCCCCAGCCCCAGTAGCAGTACCTCTGAGAGCACACATTCCCGTGAGCCAGCACCCCCCATGTAACCGAGAAGAAACACACAGGCAAAGGACATGGAGCAGAAGGCATCCCTCCCTCCACTCTCGTTTTGCTCCTAGACTAGCAAAAGCAAAAGAGCACAAGGCTCAGGCAGGTTTCCTCCATGGGTCTTCGAGCAAGTACTTCTGACAGAGTGAATGCTTGTTTTGCAAGTGCGTTGTCTAGAAACACCCTTTATTTCCACAAAGACTCAAGTCCTTTCTTAACATTCTGGTCTTGCTCTTTCTATCTTTTCTTTTTTTTTTTTTTTAATTTTTATTGCATTTTAGGTTTTGGGGTACATGTGCAGAACATGCAAGATAGTTGCATAGGTACACACGTGGCAGTATGTTTTGCTGCCTTCTGCCCCCTCACCCATATTTGGCATTTCTCCCCAT